>RJWM01002762.1:0-10996 GCA_004363535.1 Dasyprocta punctata
GAGAGAGAGAGAGAGAGGAAGAGGAACCTCACACATTCCACACGTGCGTGCAATGCACACACACTCCCTGCCTCACAGTGTGATTCCTAGCTCCACCTGCACACCTGCCCACAATGCCTTTCAGTTCTCTGAAATATCAGCCTAAATGTGAGCTAAATAAATCTTTCTTTCTTTGTATGGATCCTGCCTTAGATTTTTTTTGTTACAGTAATGAAAAATGAACTAACACACAGGACTTCCTGGGAAGAAGTTATCCAAAGGAGAATGACCTGCAGAGAGGTCCAAGGACAGGGCAAGGGGAAGGTTGGGGTAGAGCATCTTTGGGGCCTGTACCTCAGCTCCAGGAGCACTGTGGAAAGAAGCAGATGATTTCATGAATTACTGGAATAATCAAACCCCAGCAGTTGGTCAGTGATGGCTTTATGGCAGTCTGGGGGCTTTGCACCTGCTGTGGATGCAGGATTTTCTTTTTTTTAAATCATCATGTGGTTGAGTCCTGGGAAACACAGCCTAGGACCTGCTGAGCATTCCCAGAAGAGTCTGCAGGGGCTGCTTGGGGACAGAGCCAGAGAAAGTCTCACCTGCCAGTGAGTTTAGAGAGCCTGGTATAATGCTCATGTGGCGGGACATCTGTCTGTGTCCTTAGAAGTTTTTGAACAGGACAGAGCCCATGCTGGGGTTGAGGTCCGTGATGAGTCCCAGTGACAGGTGGGAACCTGGGCTAGATGGGCCGTAAAGCTGCTGCTCCGAAGCAAACAGTGAGGCAGAAGGCATCTCTGAGGCATCTCCATTCCAGTCTAGCCGTGTGAGGCCCTGGGAGCAGAGGCTCTTGGGCAGTGAGTATGCCCCTGAGCAGGCTGGAATGCAGTATGTGCCTCATCTGCACTTCCTCCTGAGGGAAGGATGGCTTTGACCTAGCCCTGTCCTCCTACTTGGTGGCCCTGCTGCCCCTAGAAGCCAGCGAATTGCAGTGTAGGATGTTCACAGGCCCTGGAGTCAACCAGCTCTGAGTTCAAATCCTATCTCCACCACTTTCTTAGCAAATCCTTCACTTCCTAGAACCTTAATTTCTTCAGATCTAAAATGTGAGTATAGCCAGGTGTGGTGTGCGTGCCTGTAATCCCAGCACTTGAGAGGCTGGTATAAGAGGGATCACCGTAAGTTTGAGGCCATCCTGGGCTACATAGTGAGACCCTGTCTCAAAAACAAACAAACAAACAAACAAAAAAAGCAAAACCAAACCAAACCAAAAACTCAAAACAAAAACAAAAAACAATGAATATAAATACAGTATCTATTTTTTTCCCAGTGTTGTTGCAGATTATACGTACACAATGCCTGGTCTCAAGTCGGAACTTGAAGAATGCCTATCTTCTCTCACTTACTTTAGCTCCAAGCCCTGCTGTGCCTTCTTGATGAATGAGGAGCACATTCTGAAAGAATATTCACTAGGAATTGAACCCAGCACCTTTTCACTGAGCTACATCTCCTGTTATTTTGAAGTAGTATTTCCCTAAGTCACTAAATTGCCCTGGCTGGGATTGAACTTGCAATTCTCCTGCCTCAGCCTCCCAGAGCGCTGAGATCACGGATGTACACCATCACTCCCAGCAAGAATGTTAAATATTGAAAGGGGCGCCTGGGATCATGGCCATGCCCTTCACTTTTCAAGTTCTAGTTTATCCACCCTGAACATGAAGGGAGTGGCAAAGAGCATCTCCACCACTTTTGAGCAGGTCCTGTAGAAGAGCTCTGCAGACCGTGAGTGCTGAGGGTCACCCCTGAGTTCTAGCTGTGTGACTTAGTCGAGCCTTTCTGCCCCTTGCAGCCTTGGCACTGGCAGGATTTTGAGCACAACAGCACCAGCACCCTCTGCCACCTGACAAAACCTAGTCAGAATCCCAGCCATCGCCCCCACTTACTTTGTGACATTGAGCAGTCTCTGAGTCACAGTTTCTTAACCCCAGAATAAAGACAATAACAGCTACTTCCCAGGGTTGTTAGGAGAGTTAAATGAGATCACATAAATAAGGTGTTTGCATTTATATAGTAGGTGCTTAATAAAGAGCATTAGTATCAATAAAGCACTTGTCCCATAGTAAACAATATATAGTTGACTAGTTACTAAATAACTGCTGAGAGCAGTACATGGATGGAAAGATACACGTGGGTACATGGATGCCTAAGTGAACACGG
This sequence comes from Dasyprocta punctata, assembly GCA_004363535.1. Lineage (NCBI taxonomy): Eukaryota > Metazoa > Chordata > Mammalia > Rodentia > Dasyproctidae > Dasyprocta > Dasyprocta punctata. The sequence continues at coordinate 2,197 of RJWM01002762.1, forward strand.
TCAGCAGTTGGGTGGAGCTCTTTCCTTCCTCTTTCTTCCTCTCTTCTGAAACTTCTTTGCCAATCACCCCACCTCCCGGTCCTGGACCCAACTTCCTCTGGCCAGCCTGGTGAATTTGAGGACTATAAAAATGGTTCTTGTTCACCCAGAAGTTGAAGATTTTGGTGCAGTGGTACAGACCTGTAATCACAGCACTCTGGGAGACTGAGGCAGGAGGATCATAACTATGAGTCCAGCCTGGGCAACTTAGAAACTTAGTGAGTCCCTGTCTCAACAACTGAAAAAAACTAAGACTTACTGAGGCTGCATCTCAACGTAAAGGTCCTGGATTCAATCCCAGGTACTAGAAAAAATTTTTTTCCAAGACTTTGAAAGAGATGACCTCTAAGTTCCAGCTCAAATCACTCACTCAACTGTCCCTGGAATCCCTTTCATCTGATAGTGTTTTTTAGACACTTACTCATGTAAACTATTTTTGTCCTGTGAACAGCCCTGGAAGTGATGGTATGGATAAAGATTAATCACTTTCTCGAAGGGGAACTAGAGGAATCTTGGAAAGTATTGGGGTTTCCCAATCAGTCACGCATAAGCCATGAGGTCACATCACAATAATAACCCCTATTTGTTAGATGGCCCCTGAATACCAAGGTCTCACACGTCTTACCTTGTGCCAGGAATTCCATTATGTTGCCTTATGCGTCCATTAACTTGCCTGAGGAGACTGAAGTTGAATGGTGAAGTGAGTTACCCAGGGTCACGAAGCCAGAAACTCTTCGATTTGAGACTCCACAGCCACGGCCATCACACTGTGTTTCTGACATGCTCCACTGGGGAACAAAGCCTAGGGTTTCTCCCAGGTGGGACTCAGATCACACTCCGCAACCAGACAGGGAGTAAGAGCCCCTTGGGCAGTACCCTCCCCATGCTGTCACTTCGTCCTCTGAGGGTGACAGGGTGGGAGCACTCTGATTTCCCTAAAGGGATTTGTTATAGGTTTTGACATCACACAGTCAGTTGTGTCCACAGTCATTGTGGTGCTGTGGTGCTCACACAAACACTGGAGCTTTGCATGGGTGGGAAGATATGATGGGAAGGATGGGAGCAAGCCGGGAAAAGGAGAATGACTAGCAGATCCACTTCCAAGATGGGTCACTCACATGGAAGGTGGCGAGAGGCCTCACTTCCTCCGCAGAGCTGCCTGAGTATCCTCATAACATGCCAACTGACTTTCCCTAGAGTGAGGGATCCAAGGGAAAGCAAGGCAGAAGCCATGGTTTCCTGCATGACCTAGCCTTGCTCATCAAACCCAGCATTTGTGAAACAGTTTGTTACATAATTCAGCCTTGTTGTTTGGGAGACGGCTGCTGTAGGTGTGAGTACCAGGAGGTGGGATCAGTGGCGCCATCTTGGAGGCTGGTTGCCTTAAGGGGTATCAGGACAGTGCTGCAATCCAAAGACTGCCAGGGGTTCCTGCCTCCCCACCAAGCCTGAGGACTCTTCAAGATTATTCTCCTGATCATCTGCAACACCCTGCTGCCTCAGCATCTCCACTTGGAAATCCAAGAGGCAGCTCAAACTAACATGTCCAACATGGACTTTCTGGGTTCTCCCATACCTCCTTCTCCCATCTCAGGAAGTGGCAACTCCTACCTTCCAGCCACTCAGGCCAAAACATCAGTGGTACCATCAGTACTCTTTTTTTGTTCTTGTTTGCCATGTCCAATCCATCAGCAAATCCTGGTAGGTTTATTTTTAAAATATATCTGGAATCTACTTATTTCTCCCCACCTCTTCTGGCACACCCAGTCTAATACTATTCTGTCTTTTTGGTTATGTGGTCCAGGTGCCTCCTGTCTGGTCCCTCTGCTGGTCACTCAGAGTCTGTGTCCACAGAGCAGCACAAAGCTTATGTCACTTTTTTGTAATGGCTTCCACCAACTCAGAGTAAAAGCAGTTTTCCTAATGGCCTGCACAGCCCAGGATACACTGTCTGGCCCAGGTCCCCTGCTCCATGGCCTGGTGACCTCCTTTCCTCTCTCCTCTGTGCCCCCCCTGTTATAGCATCACTGGATCCTCCTGTTTTTCAGCCTACCAGGCCACTCTGCTGTCCCCTCCCTCTGGAGTGTCTCCCCTGAGACCCCCCAGGCTCACTCCCTCACTTCTGGTTTTATTGCGAATGTCACCTGCTCAGTGGGGCCTTTCTCTGCACACCTCAGCACACGCTGGCCACCTCTCCTAACTTCTTTTCTTGTACTGTGTTGTGCCTTTCTCATCATTTCCCAAGATCTGTTTATTTGCTCATTGTCTGCTTCCCTGTATAGAATATGAGTCTGATGAGGGCTGGAATTGTTGTTTTTCTTACTCACAATTGTTGTGTCCCCAGTGCCTAGAACAGAAGCAGGCAGATGCTTGGAAAGTACTTGTTCAATCATTAACAGATCTTCAAGATTAATTTTTTTTTTGAGTCAGGATCATGCTGTGTAGTCCATGCTCCCCTTAGACTCCCAGTCCTCTTGCTTCAGCCTCTGGCGTGCTGAAGTTACATACATGCACATGCCTTTACACCTGGCTGAGATGAAGTTTCGAAAGAATAAGTGAAGAGTGACAGCAGGTAATGTGAATATTACTTCCTAGGTGTATGGCATTGAATGAGTTACTTCACTTCTCTGAGCCTGGGTTGTGCATGAGCAGACACACATTCATCCCAAACGATACGATTATCTAAGACCAGGCAGGGACTGGAGCTCCAAGTAGGTCATTTTGCTTTGCTACCCTGCTTTCTCTGTCTGTAAAATGGGGATAATTGCCTTAAACACCCCAAGAACCTTTTAGAGATGGAGTGCCCAAACTGCAACCCAAAACCCTTTTCTTTATTGCAAAGTGCCAACACAGCAATTAAACCTGAACACTGAGATTTTAGTTTAGAAAAAACAGTAACATCTTTTGTCATGACATTTGGTGCTGCTACTCCTTTCTAAGAATGCACATGGTCCCTGTGCACACTGTTATCTGAATATCGGCCCGGGAATGATGCAGTGGTGACTTGGCTTGCAGGTGACCGGGAGGGCTTTGCGTGCCTGCGGCAGCACATGTGCCATAGGTTCACCACTGCTGTCCTTAGGCATTGTTATAAGGATTGCATGGGCTGAGGGCCCTGCCTGGGACCTGGTACACAGTAGTCCAAGGGAAGGAGGGCACCCTGTTCTGTGTGCTCCATGGGTCTTCCTGCTGTGTGCACGGGACACTTGCAAATCTAAGACTCTTGCCATCTGGTATTTTCTAGAACTTAGATGCCTCCTGTCTGGTCCCTCTGCTGGTCACTTAAAGTGACGGAGATCTGTGAGGATTGTTAGTTGTTTTCTATAGTGAAGGAATCAAACCCTCTGAGGGCTGCCCAGGAGTCAGGGAAAGCTGTGAAAGGCTCCCAGGGGTGGCCAGATCCACTGAGAGACTCTATAGGAGCGGAAGATGACTTTGATACATTGCCTCATGTAACCACAGCTCTCCAGCAGTGATGCCAAATAAGAGAAACTGCTCTTTGGAATCCGGAGACACATTGGAGGCAAACACATGCAGGAGTTGCACACTGGGGGCCAAGGGTTGCCTGGGACTTGGAGACCAGATGTTCTGTTTACCTTGTACTGCCTTCTAAAACAATGGCATCCGAACACCTCCTGACAGTGTAGGAAAATGCAAAGTCCACAGATCCCACTGCTCCCTGCTGCCTGTCGCTCTGCCAGACTTAAGTATTTGCTTTGTTTGCCTAGACCCCTGAGCAACCCACTTCTGCATTTCACAGGGTGAGACTCACAGAACTCGACTCCTTGAGAAACCATCCCAACATCGTGCTACCAGGATCGTTTTGCCTTCATATCCAGCCTCTCCCATCCAAACCCATGGTACCAGCCCCAACCCCAACCCCAGCCCCTTTTAGTTCTTGACCTTCGACCCTATTTTTCTTAATCACCTCCTAATTTTGCTCACTTAGTTGGGAGAGGAGGGGAAGGAGCCAGCTGGCTGTTCCCTCAGCCAGGGCTGTTCTCCCTCCACAGCCTGCCCGATCAGCACCTGCTTAAGGACCAGACTCCACACCACCTCCTTTTTGGAGCCTTCCTGGGGCCCCTGCCTGAGCGCACCATTCTGCTCCTGGATGGTAGCCTGTTGGGGCTCTTTGGCTCTAGATCAGACTGATTTGCTTATGCTAGACCCTGGCTACAAGCTACTTATCTTTGTGTCCCTAGGCTTGGCTGATTCAGTTGCTCAATGAATGGATCCTGAAAGCGTAAATAAAAGAGGAAAGAAGGCCGGGTACACACCTGTAATCCTAGTACTTGGGAGGCTGAGGCAGAAGGATTGCCATGAGTTGAAGACTGGCTTGGGTCACCTAGTGAGATCCTGTCTTGGAAAAAAAGAGGAAGGAGAAGAAGGAGAAGGAGAAGGAGAAGGAAAAAGAAGAAGAGGGAAGAAGAGGGAAGAAGAGAGGAAGAGGGGGAGGAAGGGAGAGGAGGAGGAGAGAAGGAAGGAAGGAAGACAATAAGGAAAGGAGAAGGAAGGGAGTTGGGTGGGAGAAAAGAAATGTTTCCCAGCTGGGTGTGGTGGCATACGCCTTTAATCCCAGCACTAGGGAGGCTGAGGTACGAAGAGCGTTGTGAGTTTGAGGCCAGTTTGGGATACAACGTGAGTGCAAGGCTGGCCTGAGCTACATAGTGTGACCCTGCCTCAAAAAATTAGGGCTAGGAGTTTGGCTCAGTGGCTTCAGCGCCTGTCTGGCAGCTGCGAGGTTGTGAGTTCAATCCCCAGTGCCCCCCAAAAAAGAAATATTTCACTCATTAATTTGCCCTTTCCCCTCCACACATCTGCCTGGCAGTGTCCTGGTGCTGTAAGTGATCACTCCACCCAGAATGCACCTCCCATGCACGAATGGGAGGAGCCCTGGGCCGGGCTAACTGTACATGAGCGTGGTCTCTGTCCCACCCCTGACCACAACAGCAGCCCAGTTTCTGCTTGTTCTGCTTTTTTGTTGTCAGTTTTTTAATGACACAATGCATGTGCCCCCTGAGAATACTAAGTGTGTGGTTTGATGAACTTTTAGAATAAAACCCAACCATGTGAGAAGCACCTGGAAGAAGAAAGAAGTTGTAACCAGACCCCACCTTGATCCTCTGTGACCCCCAAGGGTGATCATTATTCTGTCACAATTCATTTTCCTGAGTTTACTTTACCTACTCATCATCATATACTACATACTCTTTCGTACCTAACCTCTTAGTGTTCTGATTGTGAGATTTAGTCCTGCTGTGGCTTATTCATCCTCATCACTGTATAATAGTTCACAGTATAACTATGTCATGATTTATTTATTCATTCTGTTGTTGGAAGGCAGCTTGGGGCTGTCAAAAATAGAGCTTTTGAGCTGGGCATGGTGGCACATGCCTGTAATCCCAGCACTTAGGAGGCTGAAAGCGAGAGGATCACCACAAGTTCAAGGCCAGCCTGGGCTACATAGTGAGACCCTGTCTCAGAAAAATAAAATAAAATAAAATAAAATAAGTAAAACCCAACAAAACAACAACAACAACAAAAGACATTTGTGAACATTCTCCTATGTGTCTTGCGGACAGAATGTGCTCGCCAATGTCAGATGTGCACCTAGGAGTGCAGCTGCTGACTCACAGAGAAGGCTTCTACAAACTTCAGTAGGAACTTGCGTGACTCTCACAGTGTTCACGTCTTCCGACAGCAGGAGTCCCCACTGCTCCTCGTGTTCAACAAGGCTTGGCCTTACCTATTTCTCACCATCGCCACCACCACCTTCATTGTTGTCATCATCTGTCCAGCTGTCCTGGCAGGCAGAGGTTTCGTTTCTGACTGCCTGCTCCACCCGCTGGCAGCCTGCTCCAGCCCGTTTGGGGTGGACACCAGAGCACCGGCTTTTCTGGTTGTTGACTCTTGCCCTGCAGCACTGATCTGTGGTTCGTACCCACCCCCGCAGCCCTGTGAAGCCCCCTCACAGTGCACCAGGACTCTGTTCCACAAGGAGGACGGCTGCCTCCTATGTGACCCGCGGCAGAGCACAGACTGCTGGAGATGGGGCCGGGGGAGAAGTCACCCTGCCTCCTCCAAGCCCTCCTGGCCCCTCCCATGGTCACATCCTAATTAAGCAGCCACCCGGGACTCTTCTCAGCTTATCAGACACCAAACACTGGGAATGCATAAAACATAGCTAAGTATACGTGATAAAACTATAAACCCCTTAGAAGAAAACATAGGAGGAAGTTTCAAGACCTCATGCTTGATGGTTTATTTATTTATTTATTTATTTTTTTAATTTTAAAGATAGTAAAATCCAGCCAAACATAACAGAACAAAGTCAATCAAAACAAAGCAGTAGAACTGGTACAGAACTTCTAAGAAAGATACTATGAAAATAATAGCTACTATAGTGTATCTTTTTTTTTTTAAAGAAAATGGACACAGAAGAGAGAAACAAAAAGCAAAAAAGACAAACAAACAACAACAACAAATCCAATACGATAACATTATAGGTTTACACAATGAGATGGTTGAAATTTGACAGTAGTTGGAATATTGCATATCATTACCTTCAAAGGGGTTGTTCAGATTAACAGATATAGACATGTAAAATTGATCTAATCATGAGTATTAACTGTTCTTTTTCAATAGCTAATGTATTTAGTAATATAGTCATTTTAACTGTCCTATGTATACCTATTTATAAATTTATGTCTTTTTTCTTTTCCCTTCCTTCCTTCCTCCTTTCCCCTTAGAGTACCTCTTGTTGTCATTAAAATAACTGCCCATATCATCAGGCCTGATATAATCAAACAAAATAGTTCAGAATAAAGCCAATAAAGAATAAAAGAATGGTCACAGAAAAGAGAAACAAAAAGCTAAAGGGACCAACAAACAACAGTAACATATCTGATACTGTAACATTATAGGTTTACAAACTGAGATGATTGGAATTTTACAGTGGTTGTAACATTGTATATCGTTACCTTCAAGGGGATTGCTCAGATTGACAGATATAGACATGTAAAATTGATCTAATCATATGAGTATCAACTGTTCTCTCTCACCAGTTAATGCATTTAGTAGTATAGTCTTTTTAGCCATCTTATGTATACCCTCATGTAAGTCTATGTCTTTTTCCTTTTCCCTTCCTTCCTTCCTCCTATCCCCTTGTAATACCTCTTATAGTCTTCAGAATAACCACCCTTATCATCGGGCCTAATATAATCAAACAAAATAGTACTGAATAAAACTAATAACAAATAAAACAATGGAAGCAATACTTAGTAATGCAACGTTGATTTCTATAATGCCTCATATTATCTTCTAGGCAGTTGCCTATATTGTCTGTTATCATACAATCAAACAAACCAAAATAGGTTAAAATTCCTCAAAACAGAACAGTGAAAGCGATACCAGGTTTCAAAACAAGGTGGTCGAATATCAATAAAGGCTACCCTAATATATTTTATTATCTTTAAAATAGCTGTCTTTGTTATCATATATAATAAAGTTAAGCAGGTCGAGGTAGAATAAGATTAAACTAAACAGCTCATTGAAAACAATACTGGGCTCAAATCCCGATGATGGGTTATTCATTTGTCTGTCCTGCTTGGTGATATCCCTCTGCCGCTATTTCTGGAGCTGTGGACTTTTTTTATCTCTCTCTAGAATGTCCTTTGGTATTCTTTGTAGGGTTGGCTTGATTGTCATAAATTCCTTTAGTTGTTCTTTGTCGTGGAAGTATCTTGTTTCTCCATTGATTTTGAAAGATAATTTTGCAGGGTACATCAATCTGGGTTGGAAGTTATTTTCTTTCAGGGCTTGGAATACTTCACTCCAAGCTCTTCTTGACCTGATGGCTTGTGTTGAGAAGTCTGTTGTGATTCTGATGGGTTTTCCTTTGTAGGTGATCTGTGTTTTTTCTCTAATAGCTTTTAATATTTTGTTCTTGTGTTGAATCTCTGGGATCTTGACTATTATATGTCTGGGTATAGGTATATTTTGGTCATGTTTAGCTGGAGTTCTATATGCTTCACTTATTTGAAAGTCACTTCCTGTTCCCATGCTTGGAAAGTTTTCTGAAATTATTTCTGTAAATAGGCTTTTAATTTGATTTGTATTGACCCCTGCTTTTTCACTCACACCTTTTATTCTTAAACTATATTTCTTTGGGTTGTCTTGCAGCCATTGTATTGTTACTTCCAGGTTTCTTATTATTTTTAAGAGATCTTTCCTTTCTCGATCCCAGGCTTCAAACCTGTCTTCCAGGTTTGAAAGTCTATCTTAAGTTTCCTTCAGGTGGTTCTGCGAACTTTAATTGGAGTTTTGATTTCCTGGTAGTCTCTTTGAATCTGTTTCATGCATTCTAAATCTTTTTTGTATTGTTCATTCCAGGTTTCCCTCATTTTCCTGTGCTCCATTTTTTCATCTATGTCTCCTTTAGAGATGCCTAGAGATTCTTTTATTATGTTTTTCATTTCTTCTTTTAGTTGGGTTAATAGTTCTGCTCTAATTTCTTTTATAGCTTCATGAAGTTGTTCCTTCACTTCAGTTGTCATCACCTCAGAGACTTTAGCTGTGGGACTCCCAACCTCTTCTGCATACTATAGTGTATCTTGTTACTTTCAGAATAGTTGACCTTTCCAACAGGAATAGTAAAATCAAACACCCCCCCAAAAAAACACAATAAAACCAATAAAAACAGAGTATAAAATAAGGCCAAAAAAATTAATCAGAATAGAGCAAAACAACGAGAACAATATTG
>RJWM01002762.1:11096-123948 GCA_004363535.1 Dasyprocta punctata
TCGGAGACAAGACAGAAGAGAATCCCCCATTTTTGCTACATTGCATACTGTCATCTTCCAAAGAGACGCTCAGGCTGCCATCCCCAGGCCTGCAAAATGAGCAAAACAATACTAGCATTTAGTTGTTTTATGTACCTTAGTTGCTATCAATGTAGCCAGACCTCTGAACGAGCAGGCTGCTTTAGGGGGTGGGGGGGGGCTTTGTCCTTGATTCTTAGCCCACGCGCCGGTTGGCATACGGGGGTGGCGGGGTGCATGTTTCTCCTCCTGGGGTCCACGCCGGTCACACAGGCTCCTGGAAGGCAGTCTTACTTGTCTCCTGGTTCTTGATGGTTTTTTTAGATATGACACCAAACAACCACAGAAGGCCTGGGAATATGGTACAGTGGTACAGCTCTTGCCTTGCATGCACAAGGCCTGGGTTCAATCCCCACTACCACCAAAAACAAAACAAAACAAACCCCACAGAAAATGACGCAGATAAATTGGACTTCATCAAGATTAAAAACCTCAGAGGATGCTATTGGGAGAGTGAAAAGAGCCTGCAGATTGGGAGAAAAACACTTGCAAATCATGGACCTGCAAGGGACTGGAAGCTAGGATACACAGAAGGCACTGGAAGCTGGGGGAAGCAAGGAAGGGGCCTCCCCTAGAGCCTGTAGAGGGAGCATGGCCTGGCCAGCACCTTGGTTTCAGCCTTCTGATTCCAGAACCGTGAGGGAATAAATTGTCTGATGTTTTGAGCCTTGTAGTTTGTGGTAATTTGCTGTGGCAGCCGGAGGCGACAAAGACAGGATCACAGCGATAGCACAGCAGCACTTAGGGAAGCCTGTTCCTCCCAGTGTCTCTCCCTCCCTGTCTGTCTTTTTTTTTTTTTTTTTTGAGGCAGCATCGCACTATAGCTCAGGCCAGCCTTGCGCTCACATTGTAGCCCAAGCGGGCCTTGAACTCACAACGCTCCACCTACCTCAGCCTCCTGAGTGCTGGGTTTAAAGGCGTGCGCCACCACGCCCGCCCGGCCCTACCTGTCTGTCTTTACCTGAGTGCTCGTTGTTGCCAAAGTCTCCCTCCTCCTCCTCCTCCTTCCCCTTCTTCCCTGCCCCTCAGTGCCCTCCACGGGAGTTTCTGGCTGCTCTGTCTTTTGCTCCCTTGCTCCTGCCAGGGCCCTGGCAGGTCCCCTGCCCACCGCAAAGCCCAGGATCCCTGGGGCTGAGACAGCCGTCTCTGCGGTGGGAGGAGGAGGACCTGGGGAATGCCCATCCATCCTTGCTTTCCCTGGGCCTGTGCCCTGACTCTTCCCTTTCCCTCTTTCCCAATGCCCACTGCACCACTATTTTGCCTTCCAGACAATCCTGGAACCAGCCCATGTTCCTCTTTCCTGTCGCCTTGGGTTTAGGCCTCAGGACAAGGGCTGTACCCTTGGCCACTGGCCCCACCGTCCTTGGTCTCTCAGCCCTGAGGCTGTCTCATTCTGTGCAGGCCTGCAATGCTTCCTTCTGTGAGGCGCTGAGTAGGAATGGAACCTTTAGAGTGGCTTGTGGGGGACCCTGCCCTCCTTCCAGCCGCCCCACCAAGGCAACAATGCAGCCTGACTGTGCTGGCGACACTCCCCTCCTTCTCCTTCTCCTTCCCACCCTGTGCTCTGGCCTTTCCCTTCCCTCTCTGTCAGGATTAGCTACTGCTGCAGTGGGGCCTCATGGCGTGTGTTCGTCTCCATGGTAACTTTATCATATAGTACTTTGTAATTACTAGGACTTTCTGTGCAGTCTCTAAGTGCTGCTTGTGTTTATCACCAGATTTTTCTTTTAAAAAAAATTTCTTTTGGAGTATTGGGGATTGAACTCAGGACCTCATGCATCCTAGGCAAGGATTCTATCACTGAGCTACACCCACAGTTTTTAAAAATATTTAAAATATTTTTGAGATAGGGTCTTGCTAAATTGTTCAAGTTGGCCTCAAATTTGCAATCCTCCTGCCTCAGCCTTTTGGAGTGTTGGGATTACAGGCGTGTGCCACCCTGCCTCGGCCATCACTGTGACAGCCCTACCCTGAACACACTAGGTAGTCAACAGATATTGCTAACTCAATTATCTAATTAGGAAGTCAGAGGGGAATTACTGATTCACTATCCAAATTTTAGAGGAGCAACATGGAACAAGAAGAAATAAAGTTAACTTTCCTGGAATATATTCTTTTTTTTTTTTTTTTTTTTTTTTGAGATAGGGTCTTGTTATATAGCTCAGGCTGGTCTTGAACTCACTATGTAACCCAGACTGGCCTCACATTCATGGTGATCCTTCTACTTCAGCCTCCCTAGTGCTGCAGTTACAGGTGGGGGTCACCATGGCTGGCCCTGGGATATACTCATTTTTTTTTTTTTTTTGGTCTTTTTGCAACAGGGTTTTGCTATGCAATTCAGGCTGGCTTTGAATTCACTTTGTAGCTCAGAATGGCCTTGAACTTGTGATCCTTCTGCCTCAGCCTCCCGAGTGCTGGGATTCCAGGCATGCGCCACCACACCTGAGATATACTCTTAACTGGTATGTATTAAGAACTTTACAGGATATGAAGATGATCTGTCTATGACATCTGTCACCCCATGGATCACCAGGGTTGATCTAGCTGCTAGGCAGGTGTCCCCTTTTTTCTTCACCGCTCCCTGTGTGTCCCTCCTGAAGCTGCTGCATGCTCAGGGGAAAAGGATGACCACCCCTGACGCAGGAGGACTTTCCTTGAGCAAGGTTATATGAGTAGTTGCATTCCCCTGCTAGAACCTCCAAACAAGCTCTCAAGAACTTTATAAATCCTAGGGGCATTTACATACAATATTTGTTCATTCCCCAAATATTTGAGTTCCGGGACAGCCAGCACATTGGAACATACATGTGAATAAAACAGCGTCTGCCCTCAAAAATTCTCAACCTAATGATCTAATCCAGTGTTGGCAAACTTGCAGCACATGCATTATTGTGTTTTTCTTTTAAGACAAAAGATGCTTCCACCTTTTTTTTTTTTTTTTTTTTTTTTGTACTAGGGATCAAACTCACGACCTCACACTTACCAGGCAGGCACTGTGCTGCTGAGCTATATCCCCGGACCCCTATGACAAAAGGTATTAATGTAAGTTGTTTTTTCTCAGTGTTCAGGTTTAATTGTAGTGCTGGCACTTTGTGATAAATAAGTGGGTTTTGGGGTGCAGTTTGGGCACTTGGTCTCTAAAAGGTTTACCATCACTGATCTAATCTGTTCAACCCCAAACTTACCTCCCAAAATGAGCGTTCTTAATGTGGGTTGTGTGTGTATTTTTTTCCAAGCAACATAGGACCACTGTCAAACAGGCTTCAGCAGAAAACTGAGTTCTGTACTGTAGGGTTGCAGTGGGCCCGGCCTTGAACACAGCTAGGTTCTGGATTCACTGTCGCCTCCTGAACCAGAGTGCAGCCTGTCTTGGTTTGTCCCTCCGGCTGTCACCACGTGCTCCTCCAGCAGCCCTCTGTCCTCTTCTCATGGTGGCCAGTGGCTGTAGGTTCATGTCTCACAGCCCTGTGGCCAGTGGCAGAGTTAAAATCTCTTTTCCAGGGGTCCCTACACCGGCCCAGCCACCCATCCTGACCACCAACAGAGTCCCTGGTCTGTCCCTTGCCAATCGCTGTACTCAGAGGAAGCCAGTGTCAAAATTGTTGAAGTTTCCACCAAGTGGTTCATGTGCTGAATGAGGCAGGGTCCTTTCCCAGACCTCGGGGGTGTCTTAGATACCTTTCTCATTGCTGAGACAAAATACTGGACACCCAAAGTTAAAGGGGCAAAGGTTTATTTAGCTCACAGTTTGTAGAAGTTTCAGTCCATAGTTGGCTGGCTCCAAGGCAGGGAGGCACGTGGCAGAGGGGCATTGTGGAGGACAATGGCTCATGGTGCCCACAAGTTAGTAAAGCAACATGGGAGGAAGACAAGCCTCTTTCTGTCCCTTGTATTGCATTCAGGCTACTGGGATTTAGGGTGGTGCCAAGCCAATCAGTGAGCTGATTTACTAACCACACATCCTTTTTTTGTGGGGGGAGTAGGGGGCACCGGGGATTGAACTCACAACCTTGTGCCTGCCTGACAGGCGCGTAAGCCGCTGAGCCAAACTCCTGGCCCTGGTTTTTTGAGTCAGGGTCACACTGCGTAGCTCAGACCAGCCTTGCACTCCCGTTATAGCCCAAGCGGGCCTCAAACTCACAATGCTCCTCCTACCTCAGCCTCCTGAGTGCTGGGATTAAAGGCGTGCGCCACCACGCCTGGCTGACCGCACATCCTTAATCACAGCATCACAAACTCTAGATTCAGACGCTTCTGAAAAAAGGCCCACCTACAACAGAATAAGGTTTTGGGGTGACATATAGGCACAAGCCATAACATGGGATTGAGAGAGGAGAGAGGTGGACCCCTAAATGTAAACCAAGTGGTGTTGCTACAAAAAGCAGAAAAGGAGGCCAGGGAAGCTGATGACAGCTCTCTCTCTCTCTCTCTCTCTCTCTTTTTTTTTTTTTTTTTGTCTTTTTGAGACAGTGTTTCAGTATGCAGTTCAGGCTGGCCTTGAACTCACTATGTAGCCCAGGTGGCCTTGAACTCACAGTGATCCTCCTGCCTCAGCCTCCCTAGTGCTGAGATTATAGGCGTGCACCACTGGGCCCAGCTGCCCCCCCTCTCATTCTCTCTCTCCCTCTCTCTCTCTCTCTCTCTCTCTTTCTTTCACTTTTGATTGAACCCAGGGCCTTCACAATGAGCTGCAGGGGCTGGGGATTTAGCTCAGTGGCACAAGCACTTGCCTGGTAAGCACGAGGTCGTGAGTTTGATCCCCGGTACAAAACAAAACAAAAAACACAATGAGCTACATTCCCAGTCCTTTTTTGTTTCTTATTTTAAAACAGGGTCTCACTAAATTGCTGAATTATCCAGACTGGGCTCAAATTTGTGATTCTCTTGCCTCAGCCTCCCAGAGTGCTGGGATTATAGGTGTGGCCACCATACCCAGCCTTACCCCCTGCTCTTTAGAGGCAGAGAAATAAGGCACAGAGGTAGGTTGAGTGACAGCCACAGCCATGCTGCTGGTCCCTGTCTGCTGACTTCAGGTAGCTCTTCTTAGCCACTGTGTGCCTGACCCATGAACGACCCTGAAGTCTCTTCACTGAGTTTTGCTCAGGGCCTCTGACAAAGGGGAGAGTTGTGCTCTATCCCAGGATGCTTCCTCTATCTCTTTTCCTTTCTTTTAAGAAAAATTCCTGTCCTTTCCAGTCATCCCAGTGCTTGCCAGGAATCCTTCAGGCTCCAGACTGAGTGGCCGCTTGACAGATGAGGTCAGCTCAGCACAGCCGGAATCCAGTGTCTTGCAGAGAGACGAGGGGACACGCCCAGGGTTCAGGGCACGTGGCCAGTTGAGGTCTCTTCTCTGGCTGCTTCCTCTGCCCCACCACTGTGCCTCCCGCTGGCTGGAGTGGGGAGGGAGCAGCCAGGAAAAGCACAAGGCAATCTAGCGACTGAAAACGACCCAAGTTTCCATCTGGGGCTCTGTCCCTGAGCTCAGGGCAGCTGGGCCTTCTCCACAGGACGTGGGCTCTGGTCCCCGTGGGCTCTGTCCTGCCTCCGCTCACACCTGCACCCAGACAGCCCGCCCCTACGTGTGCAACTGCAGGCAGCTTCCTGCTGCTGAACTCACTTGCGCTGCCTTCGCTACAGGCTTGAAAGGTGTCCCCAAGGGATACATTTAAGTCTTAACTCCAGTGCCTGCGGATGTAATTTAAATTTGAAACTGGGATCTTTGCTGAAATGAACAAGTTAAGATGAGAATATACTGGATTAGGATGGACCAGAATCTAGAGACAGGTGTCCTTAGAAGAAGAAGGGAACTTGGATACAGAGACACATTCAGAGATAAGACCTGGCAAAGACACTGACGCACAGGAAGAGACCAGGCACAGACAGAAGCAGAGACTGGAGGGCTGCATCTGCAAGCCAGAGATGCCAGGGGCTGCCCACAACCACCAGAAACAAGGGAGAGGCGGGGGAGGATCCTGCTCTAGAGCCAGCAGGGAGAGCAAGGCCCTGTCTGCACCTGCCTGGTGTCGGATATCTAACCCTTAAAACTCTGAGAAAATACATTGCTGTGGAAAAAAGATGGAGTTCATCTTTTAAAATTTTTTTTCTTTCCCAACAGTGGGAATTGAACTCCGGGCCTTTGCACTGAGCTACATCCCCAGCTCCTTTTGAACTTTTTGTTTTGCAACAAGGCCTGGCAAGCATGAGTTCGTGAGTTCGATCCCTGGTACCCCCCACCCCCAAATCTTTAAGTTGCCCAGGTTGGGCTCCAACTTGCATTCCTCCTGTGTCAGCCTCCCAGAGTGCTGGGATTATAGGCATGTTCTACCACACCCAGCCATTGCTATGTTTTGAGCCACCCTGTGTGTGGTAATTTGTTATGGCAGCCCTGGGAAATGAAGACAGAGGTAGAATGAAAGTTAATGGTGGGCAGCTGGTAGCCCGGAAACTTCGCAAGAGCTAGACAATCACAGGTTCAGATGAGTGAATCATTCAGTTCTCAGTTGCATGAACCTGTGCAGGTTACCTCAGCTTTCCGAGCCTGGCTTTCTGTGCAGTGGTTGTCTTAGGCTGTACTGCATACTAGGGTTTGGCTATGGCCCTCTGCTGAGTGGTGGAAGATGAACTCCATCTTCAAGCTGACGGCTGTCAGGAGGATAAGGCATGTGCTCTGTTCTGTGTGATGAGCCTCTTGGAGAAAAGTAAACTGGAGAATCAGCCTGAGTCAGGGAAAAACTTCCTGACAGCAAGACCTGCTCAGTGGGTCTGGGACAGGTAATGAGCTCCCTGTGAGCAGAGGACATGATAAACACTGCTTTATGAGGTGTGCTCAGAACAACAGTGAAGGCTCCTAAGAACTTCCAATTTAGAGGCAGGCCCCTAAAAACACTCCGGTGTGTCCTCAGGCACCTGTTTCACTGGATCTGGCACTGTGTGACTTCACGCTCTTCCCCAAAGGCAAAATGACCATGAAAGGTAAATGTTTTGAATCAGTTCAGGACACTGAGGCAGCCGTGGCAGTGTAACTCAAGACATGGCAAAGGACTTCCAAAACTGCTTCAGAAAGTGGCAAGAATGACAGGGTAAGTGTGTTCAAAGTGAGGGCGAGTACTTCGAGGGAGATGAATAGCAAGGCGTCTTTCACTGCAGTAAAATGTCTTAAACATTCACTACTGTATTTTTCAACCACTCTGAGTACATCCCTAGACCACTGAAAAAAATTTTTTTTTAAAAAAATTTGAGACAAGATCTTGCTAAGTTGTACAGGCTGGACCTGAACTTGCAATCCTCCTAACTCAGCCTTCCCGAATGCTGGGGATTACAGGCATGCACCACCACCCCTGGTGAGAAGCCACTTTTTTTCCTTCAGATGCAGCATGGCTGTCCTAGACCCTGAGAGTCCATCACAGGTCTAGGCCTTCATATGAGTGCTCGTCTTCCTGGAGTGCCAGCAATATGGCAGGAGAGCAGCCCTGATTGAACCCCACCAAGAGCCCAGTCAGGGAGCTGGCCCCGTGGGAGTGCAGGAGATATACCTGGAAAGAGCTGGAGAGCGGGTATGAGAGACAGCCCCACTGTGTGTGCTGGCAGCAGCCAGGGAGGGGGGTGCCTGTGTCTCTGAAGGCCCGGGGAGCCTCGCCTACTTCTGAGGGAGGACACAGGGCCTCCCCTTGACTTTCCTTTAACCCCCACTTTCTGGCAGTCTGGAATCCTTGGAGCTTCCTGTCAGGATGTATCTGGAATGCTTCTAGTCTTCTGTCTGACCACTGCCATGCTGGTCCTTGTCCCCTGGACAACTGTCTGGCTCCTGATGCCCTCCCTTCAGCCTCTCCCCAACTCTCCTCCCCTCACAGACTCCAGCCCCACACAGTCCCCTCATGTCCCCAGCCACCCAGGAATCAGCCCTCAGGCCCTGGGCCTTTGCAGTAGTGGGCTTCTCTTCTGAGTGCCTGTTCACTTCTCTGCGGGGCTAACTTCTACTCAACTCCGAAGCTTCTCGCAGAGCCACCTCCTCCAGGAGGCCACTCCCATGCCCTTCCTCTCTGCTCCCATGGTATGCAGTGCCTGCCACTGCCAGGGAGAAGCCTATAAGTTCATGGGTTACCTGCATGGCACCTCCAACTCCTCACCCGACTGGGAGCTTCCTGAGGGGAGGGACCATTTTCCCATTTTTGTCTTCCTGGTGTCTGATGAAGAGTGGCTCTGTATACAGAATGAATGAAGGGCTGAATGGCTGGCTATCCTGTAGTGCTTCATTGGCACAGCTGACGAGGCCCCTGCAGAACTGTGCTGCAACCTGGGGGACAAAAGGGAGTGCAGAGAGAGGAGGAGGAGCATGACCCCCACCTTGCCACCTGCCCTTCTGACCACAGCTCTGCTGGTATCTGAAGACACAGAATCCTGGCCAGGTTCAACAGGCCCTGGGGTGTAGAGCTGATGTGAGTCAGAAGAAGCTGGTATGGCCTGCTGCCCAGAAGCCCGGAACTAACTGGAGATCTGATGATGCATATATCCAGATCCATCCTACAGAAAGACCTGTGGCTGCTCTGCTCTTCCTGGGCAACTGGCTGGGGAAAGGGGAGCAGGGATGTGGAAACAGGGAAAACAGAAGTACCAGGAAATGGGAGGGGGACCTCCTACATCATGGGAGCCATGCAGGGCGGGCCACGCCTGATCCCAGAGGTCATTTGAATAGACAGGGCGTCCCTCCATTGTGACAATATTGGCCCACTCCTCCTGGGCTGAGCAAAAAGCAGCCCCACTTCCTCCCCATCTGCTTCCTCCCGCAGCCACTGCCGCGTCTGCCTCTCAGTCTCACAGCTGCTATGAGTTTGGCTGTCTGAGCCCCTCTTACAGATGAGGAAAACTTCTTTCCTGCTGTCTCTGCATTTATTTGAACATTCTCTAGAATTTCTCATTTTAATTTAGTCATTGTTTCTGCTTATTTTTAGTGGTCTTTTTAAGGATGAAAATATATTTATCTTTGACTTTTCACAGCCTACTTAGGGTTAATATTGCATCATCTCATATACTATTTTCTACTACTTACCATTATCACTATTTACCACCCTCCTGTCCTTTATGCTACAAAAATAGATCATATCCACATACTTTACAAACTCCACAGCATAGTGTTACAAATTTTTCTTTAAACAGTTGTATCTATTTAAAGAAATTAATGTGGAAAATAGTCATACATACTTACCCAGATATTTATCATATCCAATAACCTTTAATCCTTTCTGAAGATTTGAAATTTCATGTAGTACATTAGTGGACTTTCCAACACTAAAAATACTTGAGCTAAACCATTTGAAAAAGGAAAAGTTTGCTTTGGCTCATGGTTTCAGGAGTTTCAGTCCATGTTTGGCTGGGTTTGAGGTGAGGCAAGTGTATCACGGCAGAAGGGTGTGGTAGAGAAGAGTTATTCACTTCATTGCATCCAGGAAGCAGAGAGAGAGGACCCAAGAAGAAGGGCCAGAGACAAGACATCTCCCAAGAGCATGACCTGTGAACCACTCCCCTCAACTAGCTGTACCTCTTTAGTTTCCATCACCTCCCATAATGCCATCAAACTATGAATCCACTGAAGGATTAATCCACCGATGAAGTCAGAGCCCTCATGATCCAATACTTTCCTAAAGTCCTACCTCTGAACTACGCTGCCAACAATGGGACAAGTTTTCAATATGTGAGCCTTTTGGAGGTTTTATTTATTTACTTGCAGCACTGGAGATTGAGCCCAAGGCATCATGCATGCTGGGCAACTGGCTAGGGAAAGGGGAGCATACCATTAAATTATTCCCCTAGGTAATTTTATTTTATTTTGAGTCAGGGTTTCACCAAGTTGCCCAGGCTGGTTTCACATTTTCAGGGCTTCTGCCTCAGCCTTCCAAGTAGCTGGGATTACAAGTGTGTACCACTGCACTCAGCTTCTTAGATATTTTATATATGGTACCATTTCCCTTAGAACTCCCTTTGGCATGTCATAATGCAGGACTGTGGGAGTGAATCCTTTTTTTTCTCCAAGGAATTTGTCTATTTCAGTTAGGTTATCAAATTTGTGAACATAGTTCTTCATAATATTCCTTTTGATGTCCATAGGATCAATATTAATGATCTCAATTTCATTTCTGACATTAGTAATTTGTGTCTTCTTTCTTTCTTTCTTTTTTGGTTAGCCTGGCTATTGGCTTATCATTTTCATTGATCTTTGTAAAGAAAGAGATTTAGGTTTCATTAATCTTCTCTATTTATTTATAGTTTTTCAGTTTCAATGGTTTTTGCTCTAATTTTTATTATTTGTTTTCTTCTGATTGCTGTGAGCTGAAATTGCTCCCCTTTCTTCCTCCCGCTTTTCCTTCTGTCCTTCCATTTAAACTTTGTTCAGGCTTTCATCTTTGGGAAGATCAGTTCAGTAGGACTTTGCTACTGGAAAAGAAATCTGCAAAACCAAGGCATAGGAAAGTAGTATCACTTTGGTAGTAGAC
This sequence comes from Dasyprocta punctata, assembly GCA_004363535.1. Classification (NCBI taxonomy): domain Eukaryota; kingdom Metazoa; phylum Chordata; class Mammalia; order Rodentia; family Dasyproctidae; genus Dasyprocta; species Dasyprocta punctata. The sequence continues at coordinate 21,662 of RJWM01002762.1, forward strand.
TACAGAACTGGTATTCAAACCCAGGCTTAACCAACTCCTGAACTGGCACGTGGGTTTTTTTCCTATCATTCTGATCTTTTTTTCACCTCATATTTGCCAATCAACAGCTCCAGAACTTCTTCAGATGATGATAGTGGGACCTTCCAGCATCTCTGACCTTCCCTTTGCATAAAGTCGATCTGGATTAGGAAGGGGATTTTATTTATTGTCTTTTATACATTTCCTGTCCTGTGAAATGATGGAGGTCCAAGTGTATTGGCTTTGAAGTTAGAGATATTTGAATTCAAATCCTGCCCTTGACCTAGGGCAAGTTACTTCAATTTCCTTATCTGCAGGCAAAGCTGTGGTGGCGATTAAATGAGATATGTTGCATTCAGTTCAGAGGACAGTGTTTAGTATTGAATAAGCACCCATTTTTTTTTTTTTTTTTTGCGGCACCGGGGATGGAACTCACAACCTTGTGCCTGCCAGACAGGCGCTTAAGCTGCTGAGCCAAACTCCCAGCCCTTAAGCAGCCATTTGAAGAGACTGGGTGGGTCATTTCTGCTCTGAGGTAGGGAGGCCACTCAGGTACTTTCCCAAGTGCAGGGTCTAAGGGGGGCCTGAGCTGCTTGGAATGTCAGCCCTATTAAGCAGGCTTCTCCCACCATCTCAGTCTGACTGGCACAAGAACCTACCATGGGGTGAACAGGTCCATGCTCTTTGGGGAAAGAAACAAGCCCAGAGCCTTTGGCTCCTGCCTGCCATCCGCAGTACGGGGAGGTTGGGCCACCTCCCCAGCTTCTCTCCCTCCTTTCAAGGTACTTTGTTACCCGGATTCTGGGAGCTGCTGAGCTGGGGCTGGCCAGACTGGGGGTTTCTAGGGTTCAGGGAACTGAGAGGATGGGCTGTGAGCTCTGCCACTAGGGAAGGTGGATGAGGAATTTTCTGCTCTACTTGTCTCCATTTGGTTGGACCAGTTTCTAGAAGGAGCACAGAGGGGCAGGGTAGTAGCTGAAGGAAGGAAGGCAGGAACAGGAGAGGGGCTGGATGGGGGTGGGGAAGGGGCAGTGGCCGCTGCTGCACAGGAAGGGACTGTTTCGGTCTGGGGCTGGATGTGAGCCCTCAGGCAGCAGCCAACCCAGCAGCTGCAGCCCCTCTTGGGGAACTGGCACGGCTTTGTGACAGAAGGAGAAATCAGGGATGGGTTCTGGAATGGGGTTGACTCTTCCCCTCCCATTCCTGCCTTGCCAAGGAAATGCTGCTGGCCAGGTCGTGCCCTTTTACCCATGTGTTCAGTTCTCCAAAGAGCTCTGCCAGGTGTGTTAGTGTCTCTGTATATAGAAGGTCATGAGGCTCAGAGAGGGTAAATGGGGAGCCTGCAGATACCCAACCTGCAGAGCTCAGGGGCTCCTCATCCTACACCCAGCAGCCGCTGGCGTCCCAAGCTATGGCCTGGCCTGGGGACTGAGGGGGGTGGCTGACCAAGGCCTCTTGGTTCTGTTTCTCTGGCTACACCTTGCGAGGCCTCCCTTTCTTCACCCATTCCTTTATTCCTGAGCATGCTAGGCTGCGTGCTGGCTCCTGGGCAGACCACATTGGCTGAGCCAGATGTCACCCTTCCCTGTCAGAGCCTGAAGCTAGTGGGGCCCCTAAGGAGACTCAGGACATCTGGCTTGATGGCTGGGAGTCATTTTAAATCCTGCCCCTTCTCATCGTTCACACACCGAGTCCACCTGCTCTTCCACGTGTGACGGGGACCTCAGGTCGGGCAGAGCATCTCTCCCAGGCTGCCAAGCCACAACAGGGTGCTGTGACAGCCGTGAGCAGGATCTCTCGGCTAGCCCCCTGGAAGTGGCAGGAGCTCTGGCTGTGTTCACCATGCCCCTCAGGGACTTTGGGGGTCCCCAGCTGAGCCCCATGCTGGTCACTTGGGCCATTGTTTGTCTCCCTGCTTGCTCCAGCTGTGTGGGGGAAGACCTGTCCGCCTTCACCTGGACCACGTCTTGATGTTGCCCAAGAAGCCACTCTAAGGCCACATCTCACCACTGTGGGCAGGGGATCCTTGCGTCAGGCTGGGTCTCAGCTCTCACTGGAGGATTCCCTCTCTCCTAGGAACCTCTAGACACACACTCTCCCCATCCCCTCCTCTGGCAGGCCAGTTTCTGCAGCCACTCAGCTTCCAACTGGGACAGCCTCTGCCCTTGACTAAGGGGCCAGCTCAGAGCAGGCAACAAGGAAGATGTTGGCAGTGCTACTCATGAACCAATGCTCTTCCTTGATCAAGTGATGAGTCCAGGGAAAGCCTGGGAGGGAGGGGCCAGGGACTCAGGTCTTTTGACCTCTTGTGATCCAGAGATCAATATTTGAGGACAGGTAAAGGAAAGACAGACATGGCCATTGTGTGTTGGCCAGTGTGCCAGAGCAACCCCTTGAACATATTCCTCAGTCCTGGCTGGGGTTTGGCTCAGTGATAGAGCACTTCCTTAGCATGCACAAAGTCCTGGGTTCAATTCTCAGCACTGAAAAGAAGAGGCAGAGGAAGAGGAAGGAAGAGAAGGAAAAGGAGAAGAAAGAGAAGGAGAAGGAGAAGAAGAAGGAGGAGGAGGAGAAGGGGAAGAAGAAGGAGGAGGAGGAGGAGGAGGAGAAGAAAGAGAAGAAGGAGAAGGAGAAGAAGGAGGAGGAGAAGGGGAAGAAGAAGGAGGAGGAGGAGAAGGAGAAGGAGAAGGAGAAGAAGGGGAAGAAAGGGAGCACAACAGGTAAAAAAGACAATCTGAGAAGTTAGCAAACTGTCCAAGTACACGCAGCTAGGAAGTAGCAGATCTGTGATCCTGGCACCAGTGCTCCTGTTTGTCACCTCAGAGTGGCTTCTAGCCCTCCCACCACCCTGCCTGGACCCTCCAGACAGCACGAAGCCTGCCTCCTGCCCCTCCTTTTGCCTCTCGACTCCTAAAGCTATTGGACGTTGCTCCTTATCTCCTCCACTTGCCCTCACAGTCAGGGACACTTTCCCGCCTAGTGCTAGAGAGGGTTTGGCACCTGGAGGCCCCACCCAGGCTGGGGCCCCATGGCCCATGTGACTCCAACACGGAGTGTTAAGAGTCTCTCACTGACCCACATGGTTTGAGCTGCAGGGTGCTGGACGGTGACCAGAGAGAGCCAGGCACCTGGTAAGGAAGCTGGAGATAATTTAGAAGATACACTGGTCTGATGGGCACCGGAGCCGCTGGGACTGCCCATGTGATTGGGAGGCCGGATTTCTCAATGCTCATTCAGCCCCAGCCACAGGCTGCTTGAAGCCAGGATTATAAATAGCTGAGAATATAAATGTTGGGCAGGGAGAGGAGAATCCAGCTTGTTCCTAGGCTGGGAAACATGGAGTGGAAGTGGGGGCGGGCAGTGGCTGGTCCAGACCCAGACTCAGAGTTTGATAGAAAGATGTCTTCTCCAGCAGGGTTGTGAGGGCCCCTAACACCATGCAGGGTTCATCAGGGCCAGGGTGTCAGAGGCCTCTCCAAAGCAGAGGAAACACACATGCATTGGGTTGGGCACTAGGTGGCAGGCAGCTGGTACATCGTCTCGCCATTGCTGAGATGAGGACATTAAAGGAAGCCAGTTCTTAAGAAGCTGCCACACGAGGAAGCATGGTATGCTCTCCACACATAGTGTTTTGGTTATTAATATCAATAGGAGCACAGTAACAGTAGCTGCAATGTTTTCAGCACCTTGTAGGCTTCAGGCAGTGCTTTGGGCTCTACTGATCACTACCAGCACTTAGCATTACCATCACTGCTACCACAACTGCCACTGCTACTGCCGCAGCTACCACTATCACCATCTCAAGGCTGTTGCTTGTTGTGTCCTGACAACTGCTGTTTGGCATTATTATTAGACATTTTTTTTTTTAGTAGTACTGGGGATTGAACCCAGGGCCTTTACCCTGAACTACATTCTCCACCCTTTTTATTTCTCATTTTGAGAGATAAGATTCTCACTAAGTTGCCTAGGCTGACCTTGAACTTGCCATCCTCCTGCTTTGGCTTCCCAAGTAGAGGGATTGCAGGCAGGCCTGTGCCCTGGTGCTCCACTATTAGAGCCTCTTACCATGCCTAGTTTCAGTTAATTTTTATAGTCACTGATGAGAAAGATATTCATACCCCACTTTGCAGACTAGGGAACCAAGGCCCACAGAGATGGCATGACCTGGATGAAGTCATGTGGCTTTTTAGTGGGAGGTGGGGACTTGAATTTAGGTCTTGACTGCAAATCCTTAGCTCTTCCCAACATACATGTTGGACGAATGAATGAAAGGATGAAGGAATAAATGAATGAGCAAAGACACATGCGCCTGTCCAAGGTGGTAGGTGTGTTTTTCAGCATTTTCGGGGTGAGTAGGTTGCTTAAGATCACACGGCCAGGCAGCAGTGCGCGGGGCGTGAGTCCTGGCTCTGGACTCCAAGGGCTTCCCTCCCAGCCTTGCTGCCTAGGGCAGAGTCCCCTCCCCTGCCCTTCTTGGCAGCTGCCTCGCCCTTACTCATGCCTGAGATGATGGGTTCCGATTTCCCTGCCGACTCATTTCCCACCATCCGGGAGCCTGGCGCAGGCCCAGGGTGGAGCCCTGTCCCTTCCCAGAAGAGCAGCCTGCTGCCTTGGCTAGGTGCATTATCTCTGCCACTGAGGATCAGGACAATGGTGTGGGGGCAGCTTTGTGTCCTTGAATAAACTGAAGGCCTTTCCCCAGGTCTTGGTATTTGATTTTGTGTTTTGCAGGACTGGGGATGGAATCCAGTTGCATTCCCAGCTCTTTGTGTTTTTTACTTTGAGACAGGGTTGGCCAGGTTGGCCTTGAACTTGTGATCCTCCTGCCTCATCCTCACAAGTAGCCAGGATGATGGGTGTGGGCTGCCACGATGGGCCAGGTCTTAATTTTTGCATTTTTCCCTCACCACGGGGGTGGGTGAACTGGCTCCAGGTGCATGCTCTGACCCTGCACTGTCCCTCTGAGTGGCCAGGAATGAGGTGTGATTTCCAGCCCTGCTATTGCTGGGCTGGATGTGGAGGGGCAGGGCTGGTTGGGCCTCCTGCCAGGCGCCCGGGAAGTGAGTTGGCATGGAAATCAGCATGTGCTGCTAAGCCAGGCATGAATCAGGGTGAAATTGGTGCCAACAATTTCTGCTCTAAGCGACAAGGGAGTGTGTGGGAGAAACCTTGCACTGAAAGGCAGGGGAGACAGAGAGCTCTCTGACCTAGGTGACCTGCTGATTAGGGTTCTCTGGTGGCAGGTGACAGAAACTCAACTCAAGCTAGTTTAAGAAAAAGAGGTGTTTATTGACTCACAGGACTGAGAAGGGCAGGCAGGACCTCAACCCATTAGGGAGGCCACAATATTCATCCTTGCGTCTCTCTGCACATCACCTTTGTGACAGTTACCCATCTAGCATCCACTCTCCCCTTTCTCTTTAATTACAGAAACTTTTTATAGTTGGGGGATGGTGGTGATGCTAGCTAGTCTTATAGCTTTCCCTGCTGATAGAAATGGCCAGTAAAATGTTAAGTGGAAACCTCTGAGTGGAAACATTTGAGTGGGGCTCCTGGAATGCTCTTTAGAGGGCTTACCCTTGCTCTTCCCATCTTGTTTTTACCTGGAATGTGAGTTTGAGGACTGGTGCTGTCGCAGCCATCTTGGGACTAAGAAAATCATCTTGTGCTAAGAGATTAGCCCTGATGCTGGACCAACACTGGCAATGCCAACTTCTGGAATTCCTTTCATGTGAAAAGCCACTGTGGTCAGGCCTCTGTTACTTATGACTAAATTCAGTTTCCAAGTAATGCATCTCTAGTCCTTGCAGCTGTTTTTTGCATGGCAGGGAACGTATCTTCAGCAGCACTAGACTCACTTCCCTGGAGCTTTAGAGCCAAAGAGGAAACACAGTGATTCTCCACACTCAGGAGGAAGGACCACTGCCACTCACTGGCAGGGAAGATGGTCACATTTCCCTCCAGACAGCCAGCCCTGATCCTACCAGTGTCACTGCATCAAATAGAGGCAGGCAGGCAGCCTGGGGCAACAGGAACAGACCCATCATGGCCCTGGTACTGAGGGCATCTTTGTTGATAGGCTCAGAGTGCAAAGCAGGACTCTGGAGTCAGCCCGCCTGAGCTGAGTGTGGTAGCATCCACTTGTAGTCCCAGCGACTTGGGAAATTGAGACAGGAGCATTGTTAGTGTGAGGCTAGCGTGGGCAGTTTAGGGAGAGCCTGTTTCAAAAAGGGCTGGGGGTAAAGCTCAGTGGTAGCATGAGGCCCTGAGCAAAAGTGTAAAGGACAATTTAAAACCTCTATTCTGACAGTACATTAAAAACAGGCCCAGCCCATTTAGACTCAGTTAGCCTTGAGATTTCAACGCCAGGTGTAACTGGTCAGACAGACATAACTCAGCCAGAAAATACATCTTGTTGTGCTAACTTGATTCAAGTACAGACTGGCTCAGTTAAAGGCAAGAATTGCTTCTTCCTGCTTACCCAAGCCCCTGACCTTAAGAAACTTTCTTCAGCTCAGAATAAATCTGCCTGACAACATATGACCCAACCTATGTAACCAATTATAAAATAACCTACTATCAGCCTTTCGTGCTTCCTACTTAAAACGTATATAAATGTCTGTTTAACCCCCAAATAGGGCTGGTGATTTGGAACTCAGTTTCCCCCAGCCTGCTAGCATAATAAAGAGTTGCCTTCCAACTCGTCAGTGCCTGTGTGTGTTCCATCTGATTTAGTCCTGGTTTTTCCACATTTCTTGGTGCATTGGCCAGGAAGACACTGTGCTGACCCATTTGACTGATGGGTGGAGATCAGCTGCTTATGATAGGGACTTGCTCTCCAACCTGCAGATGGGAAGGCACACCCTCCAGTCCTATCCTTGGAGTCTCCTCAGTGGTCCAGGAATGCAAGCCCCTGTGCCACAGCAGTGACCTCATCAGACCTAAGAGGACCTGGGATGCAATGAGGTCAGGCTTTCCAATAAGGTCGGAATCCCCCCAGAACATCCCTTGCTCAGCCTGTCAGTTTCTGTTCCAGTTTCAGCTTGTCAGTTCTGTCCCCTTCATGGACAAAGCAAGGACATGGTCAACCCTGGAAGCCTGTGCTAGCAGCCTGTGTTAGGACAATCAGCTTCTGTTTCAAATGTAGTTATATATCGCCCCAGGGCTTGAGGGTGGGAATGTGTTAACCTCTGAGTGCTTGCTGAGTGATTGCATGAATGTTTGTAATGGACGAGGTAAACAATAGGTCATTCTGTCTGTGCTCCACCACAAAAGCACCCCCCGCACCCCACACCCCGGAGCTCAGAACTACAAAACTTGATTGAGCTCGAACCTGTGTTTCCGTGTTGCGCCACCATTTAAGGGCATTCCACATATGCTGTAGAGATAGGGTGGGATCTAATTAGTCAAAACTTATAATCCTGGAGTATATCTTTTAAAAAGGCTTTTTTCTGGAGATTACAAAGTTAAAATGAAACCAAACTGTCTCTGTTCTTAAACAAAACTGCCTGAACAAAGCGCATTCTTCCTGAGGATTCCTCCTTGGCAAATGCATCATCCCTTATCAGCCAGCCTTCCCCCTCCCACTCCTGGCTCTATGCTCAGTCAATTGAACCAGTTCTAGCCACCAGTCCTCCTGTTGCCAACCTTCTGCCTGTTCTTCTGATACCACGCTGGCCTACCTCTCCATCCCCAACTCCAGAGAGTTCAGTCAGTCATTGCCTATGTTCTGTCACTGAGGGCCCCACCCCCACAAGAGCCTTCTGCTGTACAGCTGCCTTTGCATGCCTGTCCTGGTCAGATGCCACTCCATGCCCACCTGGTAGGCCCACTTACTCTTTTTTTTTTTTTTTTCTTTTTCTTGGTACTGGGAATTGAACTCACAACCTCATGCCTGCCAGGCAGGTGCTTATGAGGCCCACTTACTCTTGATTTTAAAAAATGACCTGCGCTATAATTAACAAAGATACAAAAGCCTGCTTAATTTTAATGCACCAGGATGTACAGGTGGGATGCCGCAGGCAAACCAGTTAAAAAAACATCTGAGGAAAAAAAATTTTTAAAAAATCTGAGCAGCCGGCTGATTTAGCAGCTAACCTACAAGGCCAAGAGACTTAGGCCCAGCTGTGCTTGCTGAGATTGGAGATTAAACAAAACAGGGCCATCTTTCATTTTGAAGAGAATGCAAAATGAGACAGGGGCCAGGGTTTCTCCCCATGTTCAAAAGCCCTAAGACCAACTCTTACTCAGCTTCATAAGCCTGGTGCTGCCTGCAAATATCTGGAAGCTAGGATGGCTCCCGCCTGGGGTAAATGGTTAAAGTCCAGTTGGATCTAAAAAAAAATTGCAAATTTTGATGAGTTGTGTACATAAAACATAAAACAAACTCTTAAATGGCAATTATAGGTTTAACTTGTTCTCTGCTCTGTTTTTTTAAAATCAAAACACTAATTTGAGTTTACTTAAAGGTCTGTGGGCAGTCAGTCAAGTTTACTATCTAAAGAAAAACCGGGACATTTTAATTTTTTTTTTTTTTTTTTGCACCAGGGATTGAACTCACATCCTCATGCCTGCCAGACAGACACTTAAGCCACTGAACCAAACTCTCACCTTGGGACATTTTAAAATTCAAGTGGCTACAAGCAACTTTGTTGTAAAAGATTTATAGTAAATAAAAAAGATATTAAATAGACTGTAAATGTAAGAGATACACTTTTGCTATGAGGATTCTGTATGATAAAAGTCTTGTCCTGCTAAAAAAAGAAAAAGAAAAAATAAGACTATAAAAGCTTATGTACATTGGGAAAGCTTATAAAAATGGTCTAAGTGTGCATATATAGTTGCTTATTGATTTGATGGAGTTAAAACTCAAATTTATAAACAGAAAGTCAGATATTTAGGATTTGACTTAAACAGGGGCTCCAGAGCTTAGGTCCAGAAAAAAAGTCATCTATTCCATCTGCAGACTGATTGCAAAAAGGATCTTAAAAATTCCTTGGAGTGGCTGAATTTTATTTTTATTTTTTTGCGGCACTGGGGATTGAACTCACAACCTTGCACCTGCCAGGGCAGGTGCTTAAGCCACTGAGCCAAACTCCCAACCCTAGTTTTTTGAGGCAGGGCTGCACTGTGTAGCTCAGGCCAGCCTTGAGCTCGAGTTGTAGCCCAAGCTGGCCTTGAACTCACAACGCTCCTCCTACATCAGCCTCCCGAGTGCTGGGATTAAAGGCGTGTGCGACCATGCCCACCTTGGCTGAATTTTATAAAATATGGATATCTGAGTTTGATAAAAAGGCAAGGCAATTCTATGTTTAAAAAAATGCACAACAAAGAAAAAAGTAATTAATTGGACTTTAAAATAACTGCAGCCTTCAAACAGATCAAAAGGGCCTTAGCCTCAGCTCCAACCTTAGGAATCCCAGACGTGACTGCCCCCTCAACCTGTTCATTGATAAAAGACAGCATGTTGCTTCAGGAGTTCTAACTCAAATGGTGGCACCATGGGAAAGGCCAATTGCTTACCTGTCAATGATTCTGGATTCAATATCAAAAGGATGGCCTCCTTGTTTGCAGGCATTTGCTGCTACCACCCTCTTCATTAAGGAGGCAAACAAATTTGCTTTGAGACAAAACCTGACTATTCAAGTGCCACACGCTCTTCCTGAGCTCCTCAACATCCTGGGACACTGTTGACTCTTAAACAGCCGCATCACCCAGTACCAAGGTCTGCTTGTTGGAAATCTGTTACTCACTTTTCAGCCAGTTGAAGCTCTAAAGCCAGGCACTTATTTTCCCACAGAACTCAGACAACCAGACCATGACTGCAATATGTTGACAGATGAGCTCTTTGTGAGTTGGCCTGATCTTCGAATGGAGTCTTTAACAGATGCTGAGTGCACCCTGTTAACGGATGGAAGTAGCTCTATTAAAATGGATAATGTAGGGCTGACTATGCAGTTGACACCACTCAAGACGTGCTTCTAACAGGGTCTCTTCCCCAGCATTGGTCCGCTCAGCCAGCTGAACTCTGGCCACTCATACAAGCCCTTAACTAGACAAAGAATAAAAAAGTAAATATATACACAGATTCCAGGTATGCCTTTGCCACAATTCATGTTCATGGGATGCTAAACAAGGAACACGGCCTTCTGACAACTGAAGGAAAACATCAAAAATCGAGATGAAATTTCACAACTTCTGGCCACTGTATGAAAACCAAAAAAGGTAACCATCATCCACCACAAAGGGCATCAAAAGGTAAGAGATCTCATCACCCTTAAAAATCAGAAGACACATGAAGCTGTCCACAGAAGACTCAACCTGGGGAGACAATGATTTGACTCAAAATTTAGAGACGCAGCATGAGACCCTGCCAAAAACTGTTCCCAGCCTGCACCGAGGTCCCCTCCATTATACTGAAAAAAAAAATGAGCACTACAAAAAGGAGCCCATCAAGACCCAAGCAGTTAGTGGAAAGTAGGAAAGAAGGAAGAGAAAAGGAAAAAGACATAAATTTGTATACACACACACACACACACACACATAAGATAGTTAAGATGACTATACTACTAAATGTATTAGTTATTGGAAAAGAATGGTTAATACTCACATGATTAGAACAATTTTACATGTCTATTTCTTTTAATCTAAACAACCCTTTTGAAGGTAACGATATGCAGTATTACAACCATTGTCAAATTCCTATCATTTTGTTTTGTAAACCTATAATGTTACTGTTGTGGATTTGTTGTTGTTGTTTGTTTGTCTCTTTTGCTTTTGTTTTTCTTTTCTGTGTCTTTGTTTTCTTAAAAAAAAAAAGGCCCAAATGGTGTCTGAACGTTGCTGGAAAATCAAATGATTATTCCAGATGAGTTGGTTTACCCCTGGGTAAGGTATCACCATCACCCATGGAGGAAAGACTGCCATGGCCCAATTTCTGAGCGGTTATTATTATATCCCTAAGTTGACATCAGTTTGTGTAGCCATTAGCCAAAGATGCCAAATTTATGCAAAGACTGATACCTCACCAGGCAGACAACCACCACCTGAAGCATATAGGACTCTCTCCTTTTGAGGACCTCCAAATAGACTTTACTAAAATTAAGTCATGTCAAGGATACAAGGACTTATTTGTCCTTGTCTGTACTTATTCTGGATGACCAGAGATATTCCCCACTAAGAATAAAAAGGCCTCCAAATTATGCAGGGTGTTATTAAGAAAAATTATTCCTAGATACTGGTTGTCCCTGACTATAGGCAAAAACAGTGGACAGTCATTTGTAACAGAGATGACCCAGAAACTGGCCAAAGAACTAAAACTCAAATGAAATCTCCACACTGCCTATAGGCCCTAAAGTTCTGACAAAATGGAACAGAGGAACCAAACCATAAAGAAAACACTGGCTAACTACTGCCAAGAGACTCAGGCACCATGGACGCATTTGCTACCCGTGGGCCTCCTGAAGGTCAGGACATCACCTGGCCCCACTGGATATACCCCTTTTGAAGTCCTATTTGGAGGATCCCCACCTTTAATAAAAGGTCTCCAGGGAGATCTCTGCCAGTTAGGAAATATCACCTTTCAGGAGCGGCTTATTCAACTAGGAAAAACTCTCTCTCAGATACATAAACATATAACAGAGAGATCACCTATTCCCACTGACACACCTGCCCATACCCACAATCCAAGTGACATGATCTGAATCTAAAATTAAAAAAGGACCCCTATCTAATTATTTTGACCACCCCTATTCCAATAAAAATGACAGAAATCTGGCCCTGGATTCATTACTCCGGGATCAAGAGTGCCATCCTGACAATTGTTGGGAGGCCTACCCCAACGAGTCAGGGTAGTACAGACCACCCTGAAGAGACTACGTACTCAAAGCCTTACTCTCATCACCCCTGGAAGCTGAGGAGTCAACACATGGCTGAAGAATGAATGGACATCATACACTGGAATACCACTAGCCCTGATATACTGTTACTCTGTTGAATTCCTAGTCTTTTTCCTCTCATTAGTCTTGGTATTTGCTGTTGAACTTTGAGAAAGATTGGGCAATTCCAGAAAAAGTTACTTTTGTTCTTTTCTACCTTGTTTTGATTGTTGGACTGAGTACCCTAAACTGTGTCAAAATTAAAATGGCTGCCATCCCTGCCCCTTGGATATGTACACTGGGGTTACTCCATTTCGAAGGGGAAGATATTGGGGGTTCCAAGTCCACTTTAGAGGGAAGGTACACACAAGATCTCCTCAACCACAACTAGATGGGACCCCCACCAGCCTACTGTGACTTTATACTTTGATGTCTACCCTGACAAATGGAGTGATGATTATCACATAGGCTGTGGTGACCTGAGCTGGGAATGGACTTACCAAGCCAACAGTAAGTATGCTTGTCAAGGCTTGCAGGGTCCGTCATATGTAGCCCTGGGATATATGTATGGTAACTTGCAAAACAGGTATTGTGGTGTTTGGAGATGTGCCAATGTATATTGACCCAGAAGTGAAAAAAAAAAAAAAAAAAAAACCAAAGAGGGCTAAATATATGGAAAGGCCCTCCATATGAGGGAAGGCCTCCCCTCAACCAGTCTCTAACTCTCTCAAATTACACAAAAGATTCCTGTAGTCCTGTTCAATATCATGTATGTAACCCCAGTGACACTGTCTAGGCCTCATGCTGCCTGATGATCATCCAAATGGATGGCACAGGTAGGGATCCTGCAATGCTATTGCATATTCAGGTTTCTATTCCCACTATTCGGGTCCCCACTCCCAAGGTTTTCACTGATTGTAGACTCTCACACATGAAGATCCTTATCTCAACTGCTCGAGACCTGTTAAAATTGGTTAATGGGACTCAAGCAGTCCTCCAGTAAGTTGAGCCCACTTTAGGCAAACACTGCTGGCTCTGTCTGCCACTTACATCCCTATCATATTGGGTTTTGGGACTGACTCCAGATGCATACTTGTTCAATGTTCCTCAGTCCTTAGCAGTCCAGCTCCAAGCCTCTTCAACCCAGATAATGGGAAACACCATGTGCTTCCTAGGATATGGAGATTCCCAGAATATGTCAACTAACCATGCCTCCAAAACCAGACTCAGTGCCTCACTCCAGGCGAATGTTGGAAATTTTTTGTACACTATGATGGGATCTACCATGTATTTTCTCACCAGAACATGAGCCTCTATGGCATTGCTTTCCTGGTCCTGGATCTGAACATCTACCCTGTTAACTGGTACCCTCTGGTTTTCTCCAGATTCTGCCAGAAATGGGATAAATGTTTCTTTCTGGTGGGGAACCCTGGATTTTCTCCCTTCATAGATGGGAGCCTTGCTTGGCCCAATAATGGCCCTCCTCTCAGTTCTTCTGTGTGATTCAAGTTCTGACCCACTTTCTGTCTAAATGATTTTAGGCCATGTATCACCAACTTCTATTAAAGACCACCTCCTCCAATCAACATCTTGAACTGGAGAAGAAAAACTTTCCCTATACAAAAATGGAGGAGTGGTGGAAAGAAGAATTTAAAACTTATATCCTGACAGTATATTAAGAGCAGGAGAGTCAGTGCCCCTCGCGGACTGCAGAGGGAGAGAACCAGGCCTCACACTCACTGAGAGGTGATCCCCACCTGGAAACCAGCACCATGTGCGGGCTGCTGCCAGAGTGGGGACAGCCACACACAAGACTCTTTCTGTGAGTCACCGCCATTCAGGGACTGCAGAGGGAGAGAACCAGACCTCACCAGGAAGCAATCCTGGCAGGGAAGCCATATTATTTTTATTGTTTTGTTGGGTTGGTTTTTTTTTTTAATTTTTAATTTTTTGGTACTGGGGGATCAAACTCACAACCTCATGCCTTCCAGGCAGGTGCTTATGCCACTGAGCTAAATCCCTGGCCAGGGCTGGATTTTATTCTCTTTTGTTTGGTTTGATTATGTTAAATCTGATGGCATGAGCAGCTATTTCAAAGATCACAAGACATACTATGGTAGCCATTTTGGATTTTCTATTGACTTGTTTTGAAGTCCTTTATTGTATTCATTATTTTGCTTTTATTGTTTCTATTCTATTCTGTTCTGTTTGCTTTTTACTATGTCCGAAGGTACCTGGGGCTATTCTCATGACAACAAAAGGCATTATGGTAACTACTGTTGGTTTAGTAAGGTCTTGAAGTCCTGTATCACTCACACTGATTTATTTTGATTGGTTTTATTCTGTTTTGTTTTCCTTGGCTTTATCCTCTTTAAAATAAAATAAAAATAAAAATTAAAAAAAGAGCAGGAAAGGCAGGCCCAGCCTGTTTAGACTCAGCTAGCCTTGAGATTCTAATGCCAGCTGTAACTTGTAAGACAGACATAACTCAGCCAGAAAGTACATCTTGTTGTACTAACTTGATTCAAGGACAGACTGGCTCAGTTAAATGCAATGATTGATTCTTCCTGCTTACCCAAACCTCTGACCTTAAGTAAACCCCCTTCATTCCAGAACAAGTCTGCCTAACAACATATGACCCAGCCTATGTAACCAGTTATAAAATAACCTTGCTATCATCCTTTTGTACTTCCTGCTTAAAACATATATAAATGTCTGTTTAACCCAAAGATAGGGCTAATGATTTGGAACTGTTTCCCCCAGCCTGCTAGCTTAATGAAGAGTTGCCTTCCAACTCATCAGGGCCTGTGTGTCTTCCATTTGATTCAGTCCTGGTTTTTCCACAACAAAAGGAGAAAAACAAAACAAAAAATGGAGTCAGCCTGCCTGGGCTGAGCCTGTTGGAGCCTATTAGCTGTTTTACCTGTATTAGGTCCTTTAAATCTCTGTACTTCCTGTCCTCATCATGGCCTCTCTTAGTTGAGCTTTCTGCCCACAGCTGGAGGTGGGAATGGTTGATCCACAATCCACTATCCACTTCCAGGTGAGTGGGCTGGGTGAGGTGAGGCAAGGAACCTGGTCCCCATCCTGTGGACAGCAGAACTCAAACCTGTCTCTCCCAGGAAGGAGGCTCTTACTCCACAGAGGAGTTCAAACTCTGGCCCTTGAATAGGCTCTGTGAGGCACTCACACCTTCAGAGTCCCAACCCCCCAACCCCAGGTGGAAGCTGTTGTTGAAGATGTTGCCTCTTGCTGAGTTGAGAGTGGTTACCTCCAGAGCCCACTGGGTGCATTTCCAACCTGAGCACTTTAGTTCCTGTGCCCCCTCCTCCAGGAAGTTTGTACCACATTCTGTCCACTGAGAATCATGCCCTCCTCAAGGGCCCTGCCTCCCTCTCTGCCCACCCACTGTACAGTGCTGTACAGAAAGCCAGAGCCAAGAGGCAACCACATGAGAACCACCTCTCCTGCCTCTCTGGGTTGTAGGAAGTGTACAAGCTTTGGGGAATCAGGCAAATGTGGGTTTGTGGCTCAGATCTGCCACTTGATGGCAAGGAAATCTGGCTTTCTCCCAGTGAGGGGTACCAGGTACACAGAAGATAGTCAATAAAGTTATTTGCCACACTGTCTATCTTCGGGGTGGGGCAGGGTGAGAGTGAACCTTCTGAGCCAACATGTCCAGGCTGCTTGATAAGGTCTTTCATCAGGAATAAAAAAGGAACCAAAACCAAATAAAATGCATGCATAGATAAACATCTAGAAGAAAAGCTAGGCATGATGATGCATGCCTGTAATCTCAGGAATTTAGGAGGCTGAGGCAGGATGGTGGCAAGTTCTAGTCCAGCTTGGGCAATTTGGTGAGGCTCTGTTTCAAAATTTCAAAAAGTGTGTGTACGTTGAGGGGGGCAGCTGTGTATGTAGCTCAGTAGTATAGTGTTGGTTGTCATGCACCAGGCCCTAGGTTCAATGCCTAGGAAGGAGACAGAGCCAGAGCCTGGAAGAAAATGTACTAAAGAGTTACTACTGGTCTCTCTCTCTCTCTTTCCCTCTCTCTCTCTCTCTCTCTCGCTCTCTTTCTCTCTCTCTCTTTCTCTCTGTCTCTCTGTCTCTCTCTTTCTATCTCTTTCACTGGAGGTAGGGCAGATCAAACCCATGGCCTTCACACTGAGGTACACACCCCACTTGTCCTTTTATTTTTTTATTTTGAGACAAGGACTTTCTAAGTCACTAAATGACCAGGCTGGGTTCCAACTTATGATCCTTTGGTTTCAGCCTTCCAGAGTGCTGGGATTATACATGTGAGCCACCATGCCTAGACTTTTCTTTATGCTATTATTAAGGTGGACCTTTTTCTTTTTCTTACACCTTTCTTTGGTTATTATTACTTGAAAAATATTTGCTGGGTGCAGTACACGTACCTGCAATTCCAGCTACTTAAGAGGCTGAGGCAGAAAGAATGCAAGTTCAAGTCCTGCCTGGACATATTAGTAAGCCTGCGTCTCAAAAAGTAAAAAGGGTTGGGGATGCAGCTCATAAGTAGAGTACTTTTGGGTTTGATCCTAGACACCTGTCATACACCTTTGTGGTATTATGAAAACAAAAACAAAAATAAAACCTCTTGTGTTATTTTCTTGTTACTTAGACACAGTACCCAACATCTACAATTTGAAGGAAGAGAGGTTTATTTTGTGGAGGGTTCTGTCCATAGTCAGCTGGCTCCAAGGCAGGACGGTATGGCAGAGGGGCATGCTGGAGGAGAGCTGCTCATAGCATGACAGACAGGAAGCAGAGAGAATGAAGGGAGGAACTAGAAAGGGAAATAATAACCTTCCAAGTCACATACCAGTGACCCACCTCTCCCAACCAGACTCCAGCTCCTAACAGCAAGTCAGCTATTCAGCCCCTAGAGTCAAATCACCACCCGAAGGTCCTGCCTATGATTCCATGAGCCTTCTGGGGACATCTAGATATAAAACATAACACTGTTTTTACATAGAGTGTGTTGCCTGTATCTATTTGAGCACAGATGTGTGCACATGTGTCTGTGTATATGCGTGCACTTGAGTATGGGCCAGCCCTATGGCTGTGTGAGGTGAGAGGGAGGAGTAGAGAACCGCTAGAACCACCAGAAAATCTCAGAGGCAGCAGCTTCACATGCTTTCCCAAAACTGCCCTGGAGCTCAGAGACGTAGGGAGTTAACCTCAGTTGAAAACACAGGAGCTGAGAGTGGGGGAAGGTGGTACTCAGAGGACATTCTGTGCTGCCAAAAACACAAGTGACCTCCTGTGACCCCTGTGTCAGGTCCGCCTTACCCCATCTCTCCTCCCACACCGGGACCTCCTAGTTCCACCTAGG
Organism: Dasyprocta punctata; assembly: GCA_004363535.1. Lineage (NCBI taxonomy): Eukaryota > Metazoa > Chordata > Mammalia > Rodentia > Dasyproctidae > Dasyprocta > Dasyprocta punctata. The sequence continues at coordinate 38,912 of RJWM01002762.1, forward strand.
GCCAGCCCGCTGGGAGACACTGCCGCAGTGGGGCACAGTTTATGCTTCAGCCCTCCCAGCTGGGCGCAGTCCCTGGTTGCATGACACCCAAGCCCCCTTCTGAGAGATTGGCTCCTGCCCTGTCTCTGGTGTCTTAATCTTTGTCCTGTTTTCCTCAAGGGACAACCATCTTTCTCCTTCCTCTCCAACTTTTCCAAAGAACACCCACACCTCCCACCTTCACTTCCTCATCCTTTGCCTTCTAACCTCTTGGCTGCGAGTTCCCGTCCCTCTCTGTTGTTCTCTAGTTTTTACCCCATGTGACTGCTCTGTGGCAGCTGTGCCCATGCCACGGCTCCTGACACCCCTCCGCCCTCCTCTGGTCTTGGTGGCCGCCTCCTCTCCATCCCTCCAACTCCAATGCTATGTGTTCCACACTCTTCCCTTCATATTTCCCACCTTCCTGGGCCTCTCCTTCATTCCAAAGACTGGATTCTGCACAGAACGCACTTCTGAGCCCTGGGCCAATAAAAATTACAATCCTCCCACCCTTTCTGAGGACGTCCCAACCTGACTGTGCTGTCCCTCCCCTCGCCTGCCTGCCTTCTGAAGGCCGTGGCTCCTTACCCTGAAATAGTAGCAGCATTCCTTTCTCTACTCCCCACGTGAGCTCCTACTGTTATTGAGTAGTTTCTTTACAAATGGCTCTCTAATTAAACTTACTCTCTGTCTTTCTTGCCTCCAGTAATGAGTTGGAGAAGACAATCCAAAAAAACAGTGCCAAAAGTTTATTTGGCAAGTGAGAGGTAAAGGCGTAAGGGAAAAACCGGCTCTGCAGAGTGAACTTGAGCCAAACAAGAGAGAAAAAGAGCAAAAATAAAAGTACACCCTAGTCTAGAAGACCCTGTGGTCTACTGAAGAGTCATGATAGCAGGCTCCTTTCTGGTGGCATCTGTGCCATTATATGCTGTCGACCTCTCACAGGAGCCTGTGAGAAGTTCCACATACGGGGTCCTGGGAATTATTTGACACTGTCTGGAATCTTGTAATGAACAGGTATTTCCCCACTTATTTCCCCAGCCAGTTTTGCCATGCTTACCTCCTATCTCATTACCACACCTCCTTTCCTTCTTTACACAGTGGCCTGAGTGATTTCTCCAAACACAAATTAGACCAGGACACTCCCTCCTCTCCCACACCCATGCCCTGTTTGAATCTGGTTAGTTTCTCCCATCTCCCAGAGAGCAATGCAGAGTCCTTAGCCTGGTACACAAAGCCAACCATGGACTGCCCCTCCTCTATCTTTCCACCCCTCATCTTTTACTTACTCTCCTCTTCTCTAGTCTATTTTAAAAGTTTAAAAGTAGATTTGTTGAAGTATAATTGACATATGATAAAGTTCACTCCATTTAGGTGTTGTGTTTGAGGGATATGGGTCACTGTCTGCAGTGATATATATGTTACCATTATCCTGAAAGTTTCCTGTGTGCCTTTACGATTCATCTCCTTTTCTGACCACCAGCCCCAGACAAACTTCCACGTGGTAATATGCCATTGTTTCACAGACATGGAGTTATACAGTTTGTCATCTTTCACGTTTGATTTATTTCATTCAGCATAATCTTTTTGAGATCTGTATATAGTGTATCAATGTTTCATTCTTATTGTTAAGTAGTATCCTTCTGAATGAATATACTGTAATTTGTTTATTCATTTATGGACACTAGAGGGTTTTTTCTACAATTTAGGGATAATATGAACAACACTACTTTGAATAGCCCCACATATTGACCCTTGTGTGGATTTGTGTTTTAATTTTTCCTGGATAAATGCCTAGGAGTGGAATCACTGAGTTCTGTGGTTAGTGTGTGTTTTTATGATACTGCCATCTTCTTTTCCAGAGCAGCTATGGGATTTTGCCTTCCCTGTATAAAGTTGCTCTACATCCTCTCCAACATTTGATATTATCAGTTTTCTAATATTTTAGCAATTGTAATGGTCATGCAGTAGTATTTTGCTTCCCAGCCACCAAGGATGGTAAGCATTTTTTCGTGTGCTTATTGGCCCTGCATATATTCTCTTTTGTGAAGTTCTGTTAAAATTTTGCCCATCTTCATTGTTTTTTCTTTTTCTCTTCCTCCCCTTTGGCTCATTTTTTGAGTTGTAACAGTTCTTTATATATATCTTGGATACATCTCCTTGTACATTTTTCAAGTATTTTTTCCCAGTCTGTCAGTCTAGTGGTTTTTAAACTACTGATCATGACCTGTATTAATGACCAATGAAAGCAACTTAGTAGGTCAGAATCAGTATGTATTTTTTGAGCAAAATGAAATAGTAACTCATGGGGGCATTGCACTTAGTGAAGCTGAGCATTGATAGACATATTTTAATTGTGTCAGTGTGTGATACTGAGTCATGAAGTAAGACAGATTTCTTTCTGCGCATTATGAATGCTTGAAAAACTTTTATTCCACCCCCACTAAAAGGTCTATCATATGATCAAGCTATCCAACTTCTGGGCGGACATCAGAGGAAAATGAAATCAGCATACTAAAGAGACACCTGCACACCCACATACACTACAGCACTAATCACAATAGCCAAAATCTGGAATTTTGCATAACACATGAGTGGATAAAGGAAGTGTGGTGTATATACAAAATGGAATATTATTCAGCTGTAAAGAAGAATGGAAAAAGAAGAAGAATGAAATGTCATTGGAGCAAAATGATGGAACTGGAGGACAGTACATTAAGTGAAATGAAACACATGCAGGACAAGTGCCACATGTTCTTTCTCATATGTGGAATCTGAATGTAGAATATGATTAATAGAGGTTGGGAAGGATATAGAGTGGGACAGACAAGGGAAGGTTGGGTTTGATCAGTGGGCACTGAATGCCTGTATAGAAATACACTCAAAAGCCAGGTGTGGTGGTGCACACATGTAATCCCAGCACTTGGGAAGCTGAGGCAGGAGGATCGCTGAGTTTAAGACCAGCCTGTACTACATAGCAAGTTCAAAGTCAGTCTGAACTGCATAATAAGATCTTATCTCAATGAAACAAAACAAAACAAAACAAAATAAACCATCTGAAATCCCATCCTAGGTGCAACTAATAAACGTAAATCAAAACTGGGCATGGTGGCACACACCTATAATCCCAGTACTGAGGAGGCTGAGCCAGGAGGATCACCACAAGTTCGAGGCCAACCTAGGCTACATAGTGAACTCAAGGGCAGCCTACACTACATAGCAAGACCCTATCTCAAAACAAAACAAAACAAAACAAACAAACAAACGAAAGTAAAGAAAATTTCTGCTCCAGTTCTATCACGCTCAATTCACATACAGTAAGTCTCTGACTTATGAACAAGTTCCATTCTGGGAGAATGTTCCTGAATTAGATTTGATCATACTCTGACAAAGTGAGTCTTACTCAGCACACCTGTGAGAGTTCTCAACACAAATGTTCATAAGTCTGGACTTAATGTATTTTTAATGAACAGATGAATGGACTGGGTCTGGCCTAGCAAGGCCTCTAGTCCCCTGGAGTTAAAGCATTTTCAGCTCACCTTTAGTGGCAATAGCTGGAGCATTTTGCATGATCTACTTCCTCTGAGTTGAGTTTCTCCAAATTGGTGGCTTCTTTTTAGCCAGGCTACCATTTTGCCCAGATGTGCAGCTTGATAAACATATTCCTGGGATTGCTCTGTGTGAAGGATGGAGAGGAAGGAAGCCTGGGAAGCACAGGGTCAAGCAAAGACAGAGTGCCTTTTGCAGAACTTCTCAGAGCCTTTAATATGCTACAGCATATTGTGACTCTCTGGAGGGCTCTATAACATACCTTCCCAAATTTATTTGAATGAAAAACCTTTCCTCAATTATAATAGCCAGAAAGTGCCAATAATTCAAATGCCCATTAACTGATTCACAGATCATCAAAATGTTATATAGTTGTACAGTGGAGTATTATTGTGCCACAAAAAGGGAATGAGTACTGATACATGCTACACATGCATGAGCCCTGCAAACATAGCTCTGTGGGAAAGAAGCCAGACACAAAACACCAAGCACTGTGGTCCCTCGGTTTGAGAATTTAATACCACAACTCTGGGCACAAAACGAACTAGACAAGAACCAAATCAAATTTTCCCATTAAGATCAACATTGAACCTAACCATTGAATTTGATTTGGTTATCATCCAATTTGGCTTGTGACCAGAATTGCGGAAAGAATTAAGTTTGTGAAACAAGGTGCCACTGTATGTGCTTCTATTTACATGAAATGCCTGGAATGGGAAAAGCCACAGTAGGGCTGGCGTGTGAGGGGGTTGAAGGGAGATCTAAGGGACATAGGGTTCCGTTTGTAATGAAGATATTCTAAAATTGATTATAATGATGACGGCATAACTCTGTGAATGTACTAAAAACCACCCGATCATAGAGCTTATGTTTGGGAATTGTGTGGTTTGTGAATTCTGTCTCAGTCAAGCTGCTTCCCACCCACTAATCTAAGAAGTCTGTCTTCAAGGAGCGTGGGAAATGAAGTGTTTTAAGGAGCTTGGAAAACAAAGATCTAATGTGGGGCGATTGGATTCTCCTGGTGGCCTGGAGCACAAGATTTTCCATGGACCTTAAAGGACTTTCCCCACCAAGGTCAACATGATGTCCATCACCAAGAGAGCCCAAGTCAAGCTGAGAGCCCTGCACGACAGTGTTTCCTGCTGATGTGTGCAACAGCGTGGGCAGATGTGCAGCACAGTGTTAGCCTCACTGAGCTGTGTGTGCAACAGGCAAGTAGCAGGTGAGTGAGCTGAGCTCTACAGACCTGGGCAGTATGGACAGGTCCTTTGGGACTCATTTCCAGCCCCACCTGGGATCCAGCATTGGTACTGGCCCACCCTACAGGCACCCTCTGTCCTGGCCAAGGGAGACAGTAAAAAATAGCACAGGCTGGGACACCAGTTGGGAAACAGATGGGAAAGTCTGGAGCTTGGGAAGGAGCAGACACAGCTTTGTTCCCAGTCCTGCTGCCTGTCTGGTGACCTTGAGTACAGAGTTTGGTCCTTCTGGGCTTCTGTTTCCCACTTTGGAAAAACAGAAATGGCTTATGCCCTTCTCCCTCTCCTCTGCAAGGCTTCTGGAAGACTCAGACTGAGGAATGGCAAGGTTGGAAGGGACTTGGGTCTGGAATCTCTTCTTCACTCCCCCAACCAAGGGACCTGCTTGAAGCCTCCTGATGCCAAGGAACTCACTACCTCCCCATTTCACTGATGGCTATGGCTATGACTAGCAGCAAGTCCTTCCTTGTCCTGGCTTGATTTCTATGAGCCTTAGTTCTTCCCTTGGGACTTCTGCTTTCGTGCCCATCAGGGCCCGCTTCATCTGGCTCTGTGATTTCCCTAGGAGCCAGGAGGTCCCTCACAACTCGGGGTGAGCTTGCATACTCCTGACTTGCTCTGACCATGTCTGCACCATTGCAGTCCCCAGCCGCCCAACAGTGCCTCACCTCCCTGGCCTGGGCATGTGCCCTGCTCCCATTTCCTATGAGACCTGCAACTTTATGGGTCCCTGGGCTGCTCCATGCCCAGCTGCCACACATGCTTGCTGTGCAGATGAGCTCTTTTCCTGACTCCTGTATACAGCATTGGTGCCTACCTGGCTCAGGAGGCCCCTCCCTGCCCTTCTGTGGCTGGTGCTCCTGTAATATTGAACTGCCTCTGCAGAGGGCCTCTGACGTGGTGGACAGGGCCTGGTCCTTGAACATCATGACAGTGCCTGCTCATCTCTGTGCCATATCTACTGGTAAGACCCAAGGCCATCCACGTTGTCCAGGAGCACAGCACTGTGAGCTGACCAGGGCAGCCTGGCTACAGAAGGAGCAAGCAGAGACAGAGATATTACTGTCCCTCCTTCTCAAAGCCACCTGCAGTAATGTCCTCCCATCTAAAGACCTGGAGATAGAAATCCCTTGCTGTCTGGAAATGCCTTACTCCTTAGGTAGGCTGGCGTTCCCATGTGGCCCTCTTGTCTCTCTTGTTCCATGCCCTGATGGCCTTGAAGTTTCATTGATGATGTCCCCACGATCTACCTCCATCACTGTGTGACCTCACCATGTCCTTCCCCTTGTTCGCCAGCCCCTGGGCCTTCATTTCCTTCCCTGTGTGCTGAGAAGTCCCTCACAGGCCTCTTTGGTTCTCCAGCTGACACCTGGGTGTCCTTACCTGGCCCTCTGTGACCCTGCAGTGTCAAGGGTCTCAGGCCACACGGTCCCTGGACAGGTTGGATAGAAGCAGCCACATCCCGCACATGGCTGCTGTCTGGGAGAGTGACTCACCGCGCCGCTGCGTGTTTATTAGGGCGGCGAGAGCTCATTTGCCGACTTTGGAACCACGCGAGCTGGCTAAGTTTAGAATAAGCTGTGAGCGTGAGGACGCTGTGTTCCTTTTCCTTCTGGCAAAACACAAGCCTTGAACTATTCTTTTCATCATCGTCGTTCTCCCCGACAGTCCTCAGCTTCATTTACCACTAGATCTGCCTTCTCCCGACACAACGCCTCTGTAATTAAGGGGGTAAACACCCCCAAGCGTGCTAAGGTTGGAAAGCATCAGATTATTAGAAGATTTTTAAAGAATAACAAAGGCTGTGAAAAATAGGATGCTTTAAAGCCTGAACGCGGATCCACTTAGCCAAATACCTGAGGATGGCTTCACCGGCTTCACGAATCCCCCGAGTTTCTCTATGGGTGTGTTTCCCGTGGCAAAAATGTCCTCCATAGTTTTTTTTAAAATCAGATTCCTTGAAGGTGTTCATGTCTCCCCCAAAAATGATCAGTCTCAATGTAGAAGATGCCCACCCTGTGCCCGTGTTCCATAGTCCCTATCCTGAGTTTTGCAGAGTCTGTGATTAGATGTTGGAGTTCTCTCTGGGTTTGCATTGGGAATAGAGGGTCAGGCTGGGCGCAGGGACACTGGGATCTCAGGAGAACTGCAGCACAGTCAGTGCAGGTGGGGACATGTCTGGGGGGAGGAGAGGGAGTCAGAGCTGTGGCTTGGGGGGAGGCCAGTGGGATGTGATGCCCGCTACATCACACACTGCATGGGTCCAGTGTGAGTCCTGCTGACCTCTGTGTGTCCCGTGCCTGGAGAACTTGCCTGCTGGACTTTCTAGTACGTGCTGAGCTCTTTCCTGTCCCCTCATTCCACCACAGCAAACGCTTGTGTCCTATGAACATGGTGTAGTTGATCTGGACATGAAAATTCAGATGAAGCCAGCTGAGAGCACACATAACTGGGAAGGTGAGTCTGCAGTTAAAAAAAAAAAAAAGCAAGCTGTGTGTCCAAGGGGCAAATGATGGTGCCCTTTACCACATCTACAGCACCACATTGGCTCCCTCCCCAACAAGGTTAGCAGAGTTACCTGTACGCTTCCCTAAGTCTCCAGGTGCAGAACTGAGAGAGGTCAGAGCCTTCCTGGCTCAGCAAATTAGCCGCTGTGCTACCACCTCTGCCTTTCATTGCATAGTCCACCCATTTAACTGATGGCTGCTGTCTTCCTTTAGGGCTGTGTGGGCTCAAAAGGCCCAGACTCAAGCTTGAGATCAATCATTTGTAGTATAATCTCCAGGAAGTCACTAACCCAGTCACAACTTTATTTTTCCAATTAAAAAAAAAAGGAAGATAATAAATCTGTGCTTGTACACCCTGGAGAAGAGTTTGGGAGAGAAAAAGAACTGACATTTATTGACTATCGACTGTGTGCTAAGCTTTCTGTTTACAGTCATTGTTCTTTTTAAACTTTACGATTTTGAAGCTTTCCCTAAATCTCTCATGGTTGTCCTGAGAGCGCACTGAAAACAAATAGTCAATAAATGTCTACTGAGCACTGTATTCTAGGTACTGGGGACACGACAGTGAACAAAATAGACAAAGTCTCCATCCTGGTGGAGCTGACATTTTGGTAAGAAAGAGAGACAAGGTCAGGTGTGGTGGCTTACACCTGTGATCCCAGCTGCAGGAGGATTGCTGGGAGTTCAAGGTCAGCCTGGGCTACATAGTGAGGCTTTGTCTCAAAAAGATTAAAAATAAAAAGAGAGAGAAATAAAAGGAAAAAACAAAGAAAGAATAAGCAAATAAGCGTGTATGAAGTCAGGATGAGTGTGAGGAGAGGGTAATGAAAAACAACAAAAAGGGAGTGTGGCTCCATGGCAGTGTTTGCCTAGCGTGCATGAGGCCATGGGTTTGATCCCCAGGATTGAAAAAAGAAGCCAAAGGAAAGAGAGAAGAGAGTATACTATTCTGTGATGAGGTACTGAATCAGAAACAAACAAGAAAGTGGAGGAGCAAGCCAGGGGGAGGAGAATTCCAGACTGAGAGAGCTGCTATGTGACAGTCCTGAGTTGGAAATGTGTCTGGGTTGTTTGAGGAATGACGAGTGGTCTGGGGGACCCGGGGGAAAAATAGTAGGAATTCAGGGCAGTCGAGCCTCAGGTAAGGACTTGGACACTAAGACCATGGATGTATAAATGCCATGCAAATAGTTAGGCACTGTAGATACCTTTCTCCATTCATCTGTCATTCAAAATTTGAGAGTTAAAAATTTTTTAATGTGTGTACTTTTAAAATAGAAGTATATTTTACATATAATAAAAATCCTACAGATTTTTAAAGGACCATCCAATGTAATCACCACTCAAATCAAGACATAAAATACTATCACCCCAGGAAAGTTCCTGGTGTCCTTTTCCAGTTGACAGCCTGCTCCCCAGAGGCAACTGCTGTTCTGATTTCTATCCCCAGAGATAATTTCCTTGTTCTTGAACTTTGTATAAATAGAATCAATCATACAATGTGTAGTCTTGTGTAACATTACTTTTATTCAGTGTCAAACAGTTTGAAGATTCGTCCATATTTTCATAGATAGTTGTGGTTCATTCTTTTCTGTTATTGAATAGTATTTTATCACTAATTCTTAGAATTGTCAATCTTTCTACCTTTAGTCAAGCACAAGAATATGAAATGGTAACTCTCTGTGGGGTTTACTTTGCATTTCCCTGATGACTAAATGTGTTAAGAACATTTTCATCTGTTTATTGGCCATTCATGTATCTTCTTTTGAAAAATGTCTCTGGCCCATTTTTTAAAATGTGGATCATTTGTTTTTATATTATAGGTCTGCAGGAGTTCTTTGTATGTTCTGGATATGAGGACTTTTGTCAGATATATCTCTTGTGAATATTTTCCCTCTTGCTCCCAGTAATGTTATCTTTTTACTTCCTAGTTGTGTGTTTTGATGTTTTCAGTTTTGATGAAGATAATTTCATCCATTTTTTATGGGTAATACTTTAGTGTCCTCTAAAGAAATCTTTGACTGTGCCTAAGTCAGAGATATTCTCCTATGTTTTTTTCTATAAATTTTATACTTTTATTTTTTTATTTGTAGGTGTATGATACATCTTGAATTTTTTTTTTTTTTTGAGACAGGATTTCACTATGCAGTCCAGACTAGCCTTGAACTCACTTTGTAGCCCAGGCTGGCCTTGAACTCACAGTAATCCTCCTATCTCAGCCTCCCAAGTACTGGGATTACGGGCATGTGCCACCATGCCAAGGAATCTTTTAAATTCTGTCTCATACATATATTCTCCTGGGTAAGTTAACACTGTGTCTCCCAGGACTGATTATTCAGCTGACTCTAGTAGCCTCCAAATAAGTTTAGTGGATGAAATGATGATAATGATAAAGAAACAAACCTCTACATCGAGAAAAGAAGCACCAATTTAAAACATCAATTACCCATTGGTACTTTTGTCCAACTTTCTCCTTCCTCATTGCCTAGGCTGAATTTTGCTTTTCATGGTCAGAGCCAAGAAGGGCAGAGGTGAAGGGGAAACAAACATGAAGCAGGATGAGTTTTTTTTTTTTTTTAAATAGGAGCAAGGGTTGAGAAAGTTCCCAAGGGCTGAGCTAGCATGAGTGAAAGCCAGCTGGTTCTTTGGGGTCCTGCTACAACTTGACTGCTTATGTAAAAATTTATTTTGAAACTCAAATTCCCCAAAGCAACAGTATTAGACGGTAGGGCCACAGGGCATGGTGGCACATGACTATAATCCCAGCACTCAGGAGGCTGAAGCAGAAAGATCACTGTGAGTTCGAGGCCAGCCTGGGCTACATAGTGATTTCCAGGCCAGCTTGAACTACATAGTGAAACCTTGTCTTAAAAAGGCTGGAAGGACAGCCAGACCCCAGCCTTTTCCCGTGAGTCAGTGTCATTTGTGACTGCAGGAGAAGAGAACAAGAAGTCACCAAGAAGCAAGCCCTCCCTGTGAATTGGTACCATGCATGGGCCATTGGGACGACATCCAGACCCCAGCCTTTTCCGGTGAGTCAGTGTCATTTGTGACTGTGGGGGAAGAGAACAAGAAGTCACCAGGAAGCAAGGCCTCCCTGCGAACTGGCACCATGCTCAGGCCCCTGTGGGGAAAGTCAGATGCCAGACCCCTTCCAGCACATGGGCTAGGAAACAAGAAGAGCCAACCGCCCCCCTCCCCATAAGTGACCAGCCAATCTGGAGAAGCACAGACTGCAGTGATTACTATTGAGGTAAAATGTAATTTAATGCTTGTAGCGTTTAGTGTTTCACTGACTTTGCAGTTCTAAAGTCGGTAGTCTGATCATCTGTTCAGAGGATAGCAGTATGCAATGTAGTATCTACGGGGAATCTGCTTTTGAAGGTGGTAGCCAATGTTAATTCCCTATTATCTTATTTTGAAGTCTTGAGTCATTTTCATTGTTTAGTTGGGTTGAGTTTTATTCTGCTCTGTTTTGTTTGATTTTATTATATCCAGTGGCATGGGCAGCTATTTCAAAGATAACAAGATATATTATGGTAGCCATTTTGGATTTACTGTTACCTTGTTTTAAAGTCCTTTATTGCATTCATTGTTTTGTTTTTATTGGTTCTGTCCTGTTCCATTTTGTTTGAGGTTTACTATGTCTGAAAGTATCTGAAGCTATTTTGGAGACAGTGAGAGGCACTATTGTAAGCACTGTTGATTTCCTATTGTTTTGAAGTTCTGTGTCACTTACACTGGTTTGTTTTGATTGACTTTATTCTGTTTTATTTTGCTTGGTTATTCTCTTTTAAAAAAAGGCTGGAAGGACCTAACTAGGTACTTTCTGTTCAGCTTTTCACTATGTGAAGATGCAATCCTCACCCTTCTGCCACCTAAGGGAGAAAGGAGGCCCTCAGAAGGCACCAAATGTTGGTGTCTTGATCTTGGACTTCCCAGTCTCTAAAATAAGTTTCTATTCTTTATAAATTATCCACTCTCAGGTATTTTGTTACAGCAGCACAGATGAACTAAGACAGCCTTCAGCAGGAATCCTAACTTTCCAGCTTCTCTGCGTCTCTGTCCTGTGGCTTGTAGAGGCTGAGAATATTAAATCTCAGAGGCACAAAGTGGGTGCGTGGGCTTGTGAACCAACAATGTCTCCTACAAGGCCAGAATATCCTCTGCAGCTACAGTCTGAGATCCCAACATGGCTGTGTATGATCTTATTCACTCACTTGGCCCTATTACCTTTGGAAAAGATACTCAGTCCCCCAATTCTACAGATGAGGAAGCTGAGAACCCTAGGGGCTGAGAATGCTTCCCAGGACCTCCCAGTTCATGCCTGGGGAAGTTAGGATCCTGCTGGCCTCTCTCCTCTTCCACCACAGCTCATTTCCCCTGGGGCTCAGCCCTTGAAAACCACATGCTAGTGAAGTAATCAGACCATTGTACAGTCATGGTTTTCCCTCCTGAGGAACTTATAAACGAGCAAAAAAAGATGCATATGGGACATTTTCCAGTGCATATTTTCCAAAAATAACCTAAAATTCTTGTGGAACAAAAAGCTGTTCAGGCCCAAGGTAGAGATTTTCTTGTATCACATAAGATGCAGTATGAAACCATTTTGGCAAAACGAGAACATTTCCACATTCCTTGGGTCTTCATTGATTCAACTAACTCTCTCAAGAATAGAACCAAAGGATCACCAAGCCTCCTGCTCAGGGCCACACCTCTGCCCACAGGGTGGCTTCTGCTCTCAGACCCTGGCAGAGTCAGCTCCTTTTTGCTCATGCTTTTCCATCTCCCACATCAGGCCGAGTGTCCTCATTATCCTTCTATAGCACTTTGTGCAAACCTCAATCTCCAGCATCTCCTAGACTCTTGCTATGTGTCCTCATGTCCCCATTCCCTGTTAGATCATGAGTCCTTGAGGCCAGAGGCTGTTATCTTTCACATCCCTATCACATCAGCCCAATTTGCCCTGATTAACTGTTTAGTGTTAAAAAGATGGGTCAGAAAGAGGCCAGAAAGATGGAGACAGCAAGAGAGTGAGTCAAAGAGAACTTCCCAGTGGAGGTGCTTAGGGAACAGTGCGTGTGTTTCACAGGGTGGTACCTCGGGCTTCTTGCTGGCTAGCTGGCAGCTCAGTTTTCTCATCTGAAAACAGGGATAAAATTACAACCGCTTTGCAGAGATGGTATAAAGAGCAGATGAATTAGCACAGGAAAAGCCCTGAGATCTGTGCAGGGCATGTTTTACACACAATGAGTTTATAATCATCATAATCATTGCCACTATCACGATTGTAATGATAGCAGCTGGCTTTCGTGTCAAAGCCACAAGTGCTAGGCTGCAGCCTGGGTGGCCAACCACAAAGGGTGCGCATCCCTGGCACTCTGTCCTCTGTCCATCCACCCAGAGAGGCACAGGCAGAGGGGGAGGGGAGAGGGGTGCGAAGGAATGCTGCTCATGCAGGGAGGAGCTGAGTAGCTTGGACAAGTTGGGTAGACTGAGATAATCTTACTTGAATGGGAGAAATGTGGAGGCCTATGGTTAGGACACTCCCAGCCTCAGAGCTGGACATTTGATCACAGGCCAGGTTTCCTTAGCCTGTCTTCCATACTAGGACTAATAGATAGGTGGCTTTCAGTTTTCCATTACCTCAAATAACACTGGAACCAACCATTTTGAAGACAGAGTCTCACTGTAAGTCCAGGCTGAGCTTGAACTTGCTAGGTAGCCCAGGTTGGCCCCAAACACACTATCCTCCTGCTCCAGCCTCCTGAATGCTGGGTTACAGGTATGGACCACCAACATGGCTGGACTCAACATTTTTGAATATGGAACTTTCCTTATTCTATGTTGGGATTATTTTCTTAAAATAGATTTCCAAGAAGTAGAATTACAGAGTCAAAGGTTAAGTGCTTTGGAGCAACCACATTATTTTCTAAGAGTTACTAATAATAGTGTAATGTGAATGGAGTGGACAGCTGTGACTTTTTGGGGGGATCTATGCTGAATCCCCTCCCTTAGGAAACTACTATTTTTCAGTCTATAGGATCCTGGTGAGTGGTCACTTAACTGCCCACCCCTAGGCCCTGTGCCCACCCCTAGCCCCAGCCTCTGGACTAGGCACAACACCCAAACTGAGAACCTCAAACTCCTGGGCATATCAATTGGTCTAGAATAGTAGATAAGAGTCTCAAGTAGGGGCAGTCAAAGGTCTATAAAAAAAAATTGGAGGGACAACTTTAGAATTACAGAAAAGTTGAAAGTATAGTTTAAAGGTCACCGTTTTCCTGAACCATCTGAGACTATGTTTGCTGACGATATGTCTGTCATCTCCAAATATACCTCAGTGTGAGTTTTCTACAGGCATTCTACTACAGCAACTATTCAATCAGGAAACCAAGGTGAATACTATTATCGAACCCCCATATCTCATTCAAGTTTCCCTCACTGTGCCCATAATATCCCTTATACAAAGGTCCCCACCCCAGTCATTTGCCCCGGGCCACACAGCAAGGGGGAAAGGGAGTGAAATTCCATCTATATTTACAGCTGCCCTGTGGCTCGCCAGAGCTCCTGTCAGATCTGCAGTGGTGTTGGATTCTCATAGGAGCATGAGCGCTAGTGTGAACTGCGTGTGCAAGGGATCTAAGATACGAGTTCCTTACGAGAATCTAATACAACAATAATAGAAAAAAAGTGCGCAATAAATGAAATACATTTGAATCATCTCAAAACCAACTTCCAATCTCATTCTGTGGAAAATCTGTCTTCTGTAAAACTGATATCCCAGGGGCCAAAAAGGTTGGAGACTGCTGTTTTATAATAAAAGAATCTGTTCAGAATCACACACTCCACTTACTTGTCGTGACTCAATGACTTTCAGTCTGGACCAGTTCCTTCATCTTTTCTTGACCCTATGAGGATCATCAAGAAGGCCCTTGGGTTGGGGTTTGTCGAAGGGCTTTTTATGATAAGATTGGATTACTGGGCGTCTTTGGTGGGAATGTCCCCCAAGTGCAGCTGTGTCGTCTTTCTTCTTGCAAGCAGTGCAATTTTGATTTGCCCCATTACTGAGGGTGTTCACTTTGTCCTTGGATTAAGGTGTCACTGGACAGCCTTCTACATTGGGAAGTTACCCTTATCTCCCTGCTAATTAATACATGTTTTTGATAGAGTTACTTTGAGACAAGGTAAATAGCCTGTTTTCATTAAGCATTCAATTTATTTGTTTACTTATTTATATCAGTACAAACCCATTGCTACCCACTTTGGCTATTGTGCTATAATCTATTACTCTTATTACTACTTTGATGCTCAAGTTGTCCCAGATTTGGCCAGTGAGAGTTCCTTTAAGGTGGCTTTTGTATCCTTTTGACATGTCCCTGTCCTTGCTTTCTGGCTTAATAAGATATTTTGAATTTATTTGTACTTTCCCAGGCTCTGCCTTGGAGCCAGCCATTTTCTCTAAGTTATTTTAGCTCCTTTTAGTGTCCAGTTACATTCAGAAGCCAAGATCTGGACCCTAGGTTTGCTCATTGGGATTAGAGGGACGCAACCTATTTCTCTACATTAAACTCCATGAGTTCACATCCTTTTGGAAGTTTCATCAGGGACTCTGGAACAGAACTGTCTCTAGAAAGACAGCTTCAAAGACCATGTAAATCTGGAGCAATGGGAGACATCTTACCGTCGTGGATGAATGAAGTTAGGCAAAGGCAAGTGGACTTAAGAAGTAGAAGGACAGAGGGTCTTATGATACCAATAGATTTGGCCATGCCTGAATTCCTTGAATGTCTTGGCTACAGGAGGCAGCACCTTCCTTTTCTGTATAAAGATAGTACCAGTGGGAATCGAGTCCCTCGCAGCTAAAGGAGTCCTGACCACTAAACATCTCATGATTGAGTCATCTGTGCCTTTATGATGTGCATTGTGGGCTCCAACTTCCAGGTTCATCCCCCTCCAGAACCAGACATAGGGAGTTTATCTCTGTCTGGCCCCTTGTATCAGTGTTTGAGGCTGTGACTGCTGTGACCTGGGTCCCTCAGGTCCTTTGTTGCTCCACACACACCTCTCATTTTTGCTGCTTGTCTCTCCTGAAATGAATTTTGCTGCACCCCTAGAGGCCAATAGAGGGAAGTGCGCGGTGAAGGCTATTTGCTTGTCCGGTGGGTCTGTCCCAAGCTGGGGCACTGGCTGTCCTTCAGTTCACCTTAGCAGATGGGCTGCAGTGGTCAGCCGGTGTTCCCTGAAGGCACAGAGGTAGCAGGAGGGAGCTGCGACGTTGGAGGACTGGACTTAAAACTGGAAGCTGGCCAGGCTTGGTGGTTAGGCCTAAAATCCCAGCACTCCAGCAGACTGAGGTAGGAGGATTGCAAGTTTGAGGCTAGCCTGGGCAACTTAGTGGCTTGCAAGACTCTGTCTCAAGGTGAAAAACAAAAAACACAAAACACACAAAGAAACAAAACACTGCAGATGTAGCTTAGTACAAAGGCCCTGGGTTTAGTCTCCAGTAGCGCGTGAGCACACACACACACACACACACACACACACACACACAGACACAAACTAGCAACACCTGATTCAGGAGAAATTCAGCTAGAGTACCTAGCCCCACCTCCTTGGACCTTCTGTCTCTTTTTTG
This sequence comes from Dasyprocta punctata, assembly GCA_004363535.1. Taxonomy (NCBI): domain Eukaryota; kingdom Metazoa; phylum Chordata; class Mammalia; order Rodentia; family Dasyproctidae; genus Dasyprocta; species Dasyprocta punctata. Next base: position 54,883 of record RJWM01002762.1, read on the forward strand.
ACCTTGAATGTGTGGATTCTCCAGCCACACCCTCCTGAGTAGCTGAGGTTACAGGAGCATGCACCATGCCTGGCTTTGTTTTATTTTGTTTGCATATCTTGAGTAGCCACCCTTTTCCTCTCTGCAGATCAGGAGGGCAACATCTAAGCCCTCTGCTTTGGATCTACACTCTGTGCCATTAGCTTTGCCCTTTCCTAGGATAACTGCTTGTGGGGCTGACTGGCCTCATCCAGGAGCAAACTCCATCCCTCTCAAGACAATCTGGGAGAATCTGGGTCTGCAACTGTATGTGAAGCAAGCCGAGGTCTTCCTCCTGGAATGATTCAGGGGTGTCAGCACGACTGTCTGAGGGGGCTCAGTGCTCCCCGTCTGCTCCTGAAGGTTTCCAGGCCCAACAGGAAATGGAAAGGCCTCAAGCATCTTTCCTACAAATGTAGGACAGAAAGCCTCCCTCACCGCACATGCACCATACCTGCCACCGGCACCAGCCCTGTGCACGTCCACACACTCACAAGCTCACTGGCACACACTCGCCTCCCAGAAGCACGGAATTTTCAACGCAGTGCAGTCCATAACGCTCTACCAAGGGCAGAGAACCTTGCATCTTAAAAATAACACCAGGTAGCAAAATCACCATATATATGCACCCAATGCAGCCATTCACAACTGATTTAGGTCGACCCAGATTAGGGTCTGGCCAAACCTCCACTCAGTCAAGGCCCATAAAAGTGCTTCTTCAAAAATACAGGGGCTACCTGAACAAAGGCTCACTTACGATTTGTCTTCCCCCAACCCAGACAATGAGGGAGCTTCAAAGTTAGTATTTTTCTCCCTAAGAATGGTCCCAAAGTCATAGGTAAATATTGTGATAAGGCTTAATGTTCAAACACCTGGGCTTCCCATCTTCCTCTCATCCTCTCCTGTCTTGGAGAGGGACCCTGAGAAGTGGAACATTGTTCCAGCTCAGCCCTGTGTGGGGAGAAGAGAAGAGTGTGGGGGAGGGGCTCCCTCTCTGGCATGGGCCTCGGAGCACAACGGGGGAGGCTATCACTCTCCACGTCCTCCTTATCCCTGCCACACTGTGTGCCAGACTCTGGGGCAAGGCTGTGCCCACAGGGTGCCAGCAGGGAAGGCAGATGCCAACCGCAGAGGGTGAAATGCATTAACCACAGAGTGGAGCTAGGCATCTAACTTGGGGCTGGCTGCCCCCAGAGCCTGGTACTTTGACTTGGACCAACAGCAAGGAGTTTTTGAGTCTTCTCACCCACTGGGCCAGTGGCTCCCTCTTTCTTGTCCTCCAAGAAGCTTCTCCTTGTCCATCCCAAGTCCCCTCGCTGTCCCCTCATCTTGCTCCCCTGCCCCATGCAGAAACACATCCTCCTGTGGCGGTGTCAGGCCTCCTCATCACAGCCCTCTCCTGGCTGGTCATACACAGGCACATAGTCCACTCCAAAGGGCAGGACTTTCGGGTCAAACTTTCATTCCAATTTTTCCTGGGTATCACCTGTGTTTCAACACTTACACAGTCCTTGTCACTGAGTTCTTTCCATCTTACTAATGTAAATCACAGAATTCTGCCTGTTCTTTGCATCTCCTTTACTTCAGGTTCCCAGAGGCTCCCATCGTAGGCACTTCCTGTGGCTCCTGTCAGTCTAGAACAGTGGTGGCAAACCTGGGGCATTCATGCTGCAGCAGACACACAGAGTCCTCTCTGTTGGCCTGAGGGCCATGTCACATCAGCGTTGTCCCCACAGATGAGTTTTCAGGTTCAACTGCAGCTCTGGCACTTTGCAATAAATAAGTGGATTTTGGGTTGTAATTTGGGCAACTAAAAATGGGCGTGTGGTCTCTAAAAGGTTTGCCATCACTGGTCTAGGACAATGGCAAGGATACAAGCTATCGAGCATGCAGGTGCACACTGAATCCTGCCTCTACCACTTACTAACTGGGGGCATTGTGGTGCCCCAGGCCCCTGTCTGAGCACCGTCTCCTTCTAAGTCTTTTCTCATTGGACTCTTGTAAGGATTAACTGTGGTGTTTCTTTCATACCAAAAAATGCATTCTTGGGTGAGCAACACATGTCATCAGGCCTCATATCACTACTTGTAAATTCAGTAGTTCAGCATGAAGCAGTCAAGGTATCTCTTGGGTATGCTCAGGAGGTGGGTGGCCCCTCTTCCCTCTCTAGACTGGGGAAGATCTCTTTATAATTATTCCACTGGAAAATTTCCCGTTTCTCTGCATTTTCCCAGGAACAAGCAGTCTCTGGCGTAGCTCTGCAAATGAGTACATCTCTCCACAGATGGCAGGCCCGAGATCAGAGCAGCACACCATGGGGACGGAGTCACATGGAAGGCTGGTGGGAGGTAGACAAGATGGCCCCAGACTGAGGCACTAGATGTTTCCCTCCTCTCCCTGCATCCTTCAGTCCTGCTCGGATGGTTCGAGGTCTTGCTGAGCTCACAGCCCCCACCTCCCATCTTCTACATCTGGGTGTGCCAATTTTTCTAAGTGTACACTTACTCAAATTGAGAGGGACCATAGTTTGTGTCCCTGAGAAGTTCAAAGACAGTGCCAACATCACTGGACCCAGAGCACAAACAAGGTCTCCAGGGTCTTGCCTTATATCTCCTTTCTGCCGCCTGCTCTCTGTTGGTTTGCACCCATAGCTGGCCTTCTTCCTACAACAAAAAATCTGCCTAGGCCGGGCATTGTGGAGCATGCCTACAATCTCAACTGCTCCAGAGGCTAAGGCAGGAGGATCACAAGTTTGAGGCCAGTCTGAGAAACTAAAAATAAAATAAAAAGGATTGAGGATGTAGCTGTGTGGTAGAGCCCTTGCCTAGCATGTGTAATGCCCTGGTCTCAACCCTCAATATTGGGGAGAGAGAGGGAGACACACACACACACACACACACACACACACACAGAGAGAGAGAGAGAGAGAGAGAGAGAGAGAGAGAGAGAGGAATTCACATGATATCCCCAGTTCTGTTCCAAATCATTTAGCATGTCAGTAGAGGAGATCATCTCTCCTAATAGATTCAACACAAAAACCTAAGGAAGAGTTTAGGTTGGCCACACACCTATTCCTGAACCAAAACCTGCAAATGTGAACCCAGTATGGTGGCATATACCTATGATCCCAGCCCTTGAGAGGCCGAGGCAGGAAAATCACTGTGAATTCAAGGCCACCTTTGGCTACACAATGGGTTCAAGACCAGCCTAAACTATATAGTGAGACCCTGTCTCGAAGACAAAAAGCACACCAAAATAGCTGCAGGTGTGTGTTTTAACAGGGTTGGTTCACCAGAACCACACAAAATGAATTTCCTACCAGAAAGATGGCTTTCTGCCAGACAGGGGAGAGCTGTGGAATGGACAAACACAAAGGTCTACCTGCTGATGCTCTGACTTCCAAAGCCTTGGCATTATCCCCATAGCTGTTGCCTCGGCCTCAACCTCTTGTTCAGAGAGGCTACAGGGAGAGTCAGGTTGTGGGAGTCAGGTGGATCTGGGTGCAAACTGTCATTCTGCTGCTTATTAGCTGTGTGACCCCAAATTCCTTGACGTGTCACAGCTCAATTTGTTCATCTGCGAGACAGGTCCAACAGTTTCTACCTCACGGTCTCATTGTGAGGATCTATCATGCCAGCCCTTAGCCCAGAGCCAGACACAGGAGGATCATCCATCCGCATCTCATCACCTTGCCATGGTTCCTGACCTCTAGCTTGGCTTTGGGGTCTTAGCTCTAGAAGTCTCACCTGATCTGTCTGTCTGTCCCTGAGACCCACCTGCCCCTCCTGGATGGCTGGAACTTGAAGAGGGGGCTCACTCTGACGCAGTGGCAGAAGGTCTTGCCAGGAGATGGTGTGCATGGCTTTTTGTTTGTTTGTTTTTCTCATCTTGAAAAGTGCAGTTTTTACACTGTCATGGAACAAATAGAACCTTGGCATATGGGCCTCTATTTATGTGCCTGGCTTAATTAATCATGTCTCACATTCCATCATCTCTCTGTTCCAAAGGATGATATTTTTTTCAGGGATCTCCCTTATTTCCTTCTTTCTCTCTCTCACTCGCTTCCTGTCTTCCTTCTTCTTACCCCCTGCTTTCTCTAAATGCTCCCTCACGCTCACCCTGAGCCAGGCTGTGGCCCCGCAGGCAGCATCACTGTGTGGTCTGCTCACGGCCAGGAGCCAGCGCCCTCTCTCTCTTGTCTACTTTCCCCGGACTCCACCTCTGGCCGAGTGACTTGGAGTCCCTGCTGGTCGCTTGCCCTTCTTAGCTGAGCTCCACACCGGCCCCACCACCCCAGGTTTACCCCAAGCTTTACCAAGAGGTTTTAGTGATGGGACCCATTGCTGCCCTGCGTGGCTCCCCTGGGCCCAAGCCATGGCTTCTCCCCTTCCCTCTGTGGTCCCTGCCTTTGCCTCCTAGAGCCTCAAGGCCTGTATGTTCCTAAGCCTCCCTTTTTCAGCTGCTTCTCCTATCGGATCATCCTATCTTTGGGTCAGAGGTTCCTCAGAGGCCAGCTAACTTGGTCTTTCTTGGAAGCCTCTGAAGGTCTTGCCCGTGAGGGGTTGTCATATCTTTTCTGTATGCTCCCTCCTGGGAGTTTGTTCCCAGCTATACTTGTAGCTTGAGGCTGGATCCAAAGTTTTCTAACAAGAAAAGAGGAGACAGTACCCATCTGCCTGTCTGTCTACAGCACACCTAAATATTTGTCATGGTCACCGGGAGTGGTGGCATGTGCCTATAATCCTGGCACTCGGGAGGCTGAGGCAGGAAAAGAGCCATGAATTCAAGGACAGCCTGGGCTACATAGTGAGTTCAAGGCCAGCCTGGGCTACTCCTTGTTTCAAAAAACAAAAAGCAAAACAAAAAGGATAAACACTTCTCAGAAGTACAAATGACCAAAAAATACATGAAGCAATATTCAACATCTCTGACCATTAGAGAATTGCAAATTAAACACTGAGATTCCATCTCACTCCAGAAAGAATGGCTCTCATCAAGAAATCAAATAATAACAAATGGTGGTAAGGCTGCAGGGAGAAAGGAACTCTTCTACATTGTTAGTGAAAATGTAAACTAGTACAACCACTATGGAAATCAGCATGAAGATTCTTTGAAAAACTAAAAATAGAAATTCCATTTGATCCAGCTATTCGCCTTCTAGGTATCCACCCAAAAGAGTTAAAGTTCATCATATTACAGTGACCCATGCATCCCCATGTTTGTAGAAGCACAGCTCAGAATAGTTAAATCTTAGAAGCAGTCTGTATGTCCATTCATGAATGAATGGATAAAGAAAATATTTATACATAGTGCAGTGATACTCTGCCATAAAGAAGGCTAAATGAAATGTTGGTAGGGAAATGGATGCACCTTGAAACCATAGTGTTAAGTGAAATGAATCAGACACACAAGCTTAAATATCATGTTTTTTCTTGAATGAGAAGCCCAAAATATATATATTTATAAAGAGTAGAATTAAATACAGATGATAGGAAACAGAGAGACAGATCTTTTGCAAGAGAGAAGGGAACCAAGAGATGGAAGAAGAGGGGATGGTGGGAGGGGAAGGGGATATAAAAAGAATTAAGATGTACCGAGAACATGTCCTGACTCCCCACGATGCATGTAATCATTTGGGACTGTAAATACGGACTAATTAAAAATGAAAATTGAAAAATAGTAATTATCCTTTGGAGGCAGCAGCTGCTGAGATAAGTAGATGCCCAGAAGGTCTAGTTCATTTTATTGACTGTGTCCAGGCAGAGAGCTTACTCCCTGCCCGACCTGTGCCAGGCCCTTGGTACACAAGATGAACGAGGTAAGGTCCTGGTCCTCCTCACAGTTCAGACTGGAGTCTTGGTGGAAGACTAAACAGAAGTCCACACATCCTGTGATAAATCTCTTTCCTCCTGCTTAACGTCCACTAATCTGCCCGAGCGCAGAGCAGGGGACACATCCTCCAGGAAGCCTCGCCTGCTTGCCCAGGCTGGGGCAGGCTCTTCCCCTGGTCTTCCAGAAATCTCACCCCTCACAACACTTATCCCCAAGAGCTCTGTGACCTGGAGCTGCCCAGGTGGGAGGGTGCTGAGCAGCTCAGCGGTGGCAGAGCCTTCCCTGGGGAGGCACCTGACCTCCGACCCATTGAACTTTCCCTGCAGCCCTGAGCCCGGCTGGCTACCACCCTTCCTGATTATTGTGTGCCTAAGACCCAGCTCGGGCCCCAGGCTGGCACGGAGAGACCCCAAACCGTCCAGATGTGAAGGTATCATGTGATCCCTTTCCTTGAGAGGCCATCTCACTGGACTCCGCCCCTGCCACTCCTGTCACATGAAATCATCCCATGGCACCTGTTCTGAAGGAAGCAAGTTGCCACTAGGAAAAGTACACTTTCTCTGTGCCTGCTTAACTCTTACTTGCCCTTTAGTAGTCTAGGACCCCCAACTTTTTTGTGGTACTAGGGATTAAACCCAGAGCCTTCACAACTGATCTACATCTCTAGTCCTAAAAAAACAACAAAACAAAACAAAACAAAACCCTTTCTTTTATGACAGGGTCTTGCTAAGTTGCCAAGGCTGACCTGGAACTTGCAATCCTTTTGCCTCAGTCTCCTAAGTACCTGGGACTACAGGTGTGTACCACCACATCTGGCCACTCTTTTCATGTCTTCAGAAAACTTCAGCAGTGGATCCTGTGTGAGTGAGACACTCACTTCAGGATGGAAACTCTCATTTCCCAGTCAAGAGAACTGAAGTTGATACTCAGGGAAATGTTCTGACTGAAGGGGTTTCCTGGGGCATGGCCTCATCCACTGGAGAAGGTGAGGAAGGATAAGAAAGGCCCAGATGGTTTCTCAACCCAGAGCAAATTTGAAGGATCATCTCTCCAGAGCTCTGTGTGGAGTTGGTTGAGATATGCATATTGATTAATTTGTTGGTTGATTGATCAAGTGGTTTTCTGAGACAAGGTTTCCCCACGTAGCTCAGACCCAGCCTGAACTCACTACGTAGCCCAGGATGGCCTCGGATTTGCAGTGACGCTTCTGCTTCAGCCTCCCAAGTGCTGGTATTACAGGTGTGCACCACAACACCTGGCTGGCTGAGGCCTTTATTGTAACTGCAAAGCATTGTCTTCTCTCTCTCTCTGTCTGCCCTTCACCCTCCTGCTGGTGCTAACCCAAGCTCACTTCCCAAGAAATTTTCCCAATGAATGGCACCTTCCTTGTCCTCGCAGCCTGGGGTGGGCTCCTTGTTTGCTTTATCTTCTAGAACATACGTCCACTCACACTGCCTGGTCAGTGTCTGCCTCTTCCATCAGCTGCAGTGGCCACGAGGGTAGAGCCAGATCTGACTTTAGTCACTGCTGCATTCTGCCCCGCTGGCACGTGGTTGGGAAATATTTGTCGAGTGAACAAACAACGCTGTTAGCCATCTAATCTGATTCCTTAGGAGGCCATTGACTGTACTTGGGGCTGCAGTGTCTCATTCTTTCATTCAATAAATATTTACAAAGCAATTGGATCCCTACCTCCCAATATCTAAATAATTCCAGATGGCTCCAAGATGTTTGTGTGTAGGAAAAGAACAACAAAAAGTTTTAGAAAAAAGGACAAGTAAATTTTAGAAAATAATTGTGGGGTATTAAGTGTCTTGTAAGCATGAGGTATAAAAAATCACATATGGCCACATAAAATTTTGAAACTTTATAAGACAAAGATAAATTTTTAAAAAAACAAGCCAGTAAGGAATGTCTGTAACAGCGACACAAAATGGGAAGCTAATTTATTTAACATCCCAAGGACTGCTGGGCAAGGTGGCATGTGCCCATAATCCCAGCACTTGTGAGGCTGAGGCAGAAAGATTGCCATGAGTTTGGGGCTAGCCTGGGTTACACAGTGAGTTGAAGGTCAGCCTGAATTGCATAGCAAGACCCTGTTTCAAACAAAAATAAAACAACAAAACACCAAGAACCCTTACATATCAAGAAAGAAAGAAAAAAAAATGAAAAAGAAAGAAAAAAGATGGATAGCCAGACATGGTAATGGTAGTGTACACCTATAATCCTAGCACTCAGAAAGTGAGGCAGGAGGATTGAGAGTCTGAGGTCATGCTGAACTACATAGTGAAACCCTGTCTCAAAAAAAGAAAAAGAAAGAAAAGAAAAGAAAGGAAAAGAAAAGAAAAAGAACATGAGTGCTAGGATGATACCATCCCCAGCTCCCTAGCACTTTATATTTGCATTTCTATTTATTTATTTATTTTTAAATGAGGTCTCACTAAGTTGCCCAGGCTGACCTCAAGCTTGAGAGTCTCAGTTCTACTATCTCAGCCTTCTTAGTAACTGGGAAAACAGGCATTCACCACCACACCTGACAGGCTCACTCTTTTTCTTTTTTATTTCCATATTGGTAATTATACCCATAACTTTCCCATTGAACTACATCTCCAGCCCTTTTAAAATTTTTTAAAATTTTGAGACAGTCTCACTAAGTCACTGAATTTTCCAGGCTGGGCCTAAATTTGAAATCCTCCTGCCTCAGCCCTCTTTTATAACAATCTTCCCACAAGGAATAACAAAAGTCCCATGAGAACTATGTCAATTCCTTTTGGGGACAATGCCCTCAATAACCTAATTGTTTCCATCTTAGAAGTTCCTCAGCATCTTCTAGCATTGCCACCTAAAGACAAAGCTTCTAACACATGAACTCGTGGGGGACACACCCAAGCCATGTCCAAACCATAGCACTATACGATTGGATTGGGGAGCATACTTGGTTAGTCTAAACTGAAAGTGGGTCGGAAGGCAGAAATAAGGGGAGCTGGCAATTAGTGTCTATGGCACCAATCACTACAGGGGTTATGGTTTTGCTCCTTGGCTGGTTGCTATAGGCTGCAGGTGAGTCCTATTGGGGTTTTATTGGTGTTGTTTTTGGTTATTTTGTGGCAGTACTGGGAATTGAACTCAGGACATTCACATTGAGTCACACCTCCAGTCCAGTCCTTTTATATATTTTTTTATTTTGAGGCAAGATCTTGCTCTAACTTGTGATCTTCCTGCCTCAGCCTTCCAGAGTTAGAGTTCTGTTTTTAAATATGGCCTGCCTATTGTCTGTTAGTATATTCAGTCTCTCGAAAGTGACTATTAACACCTCTTGCACAGCTGATTCCATGGCCCACACTCAGGCGAATCCAATCTCCTACCACATCCTGGCATCCCACTTCCCAGGAGCCCTGCCATGCCCAGTGTTCCTCACGGCCTGGCCCCGTGCTGTTTTCCTACCTGCACATTACCCATCCCCACATTCCCCAGGTCTCCACAGGGTGACCGTCATGTAGGCCAAAGAGCAGACACCACCCACTCGGATGTCTTATCTGACGTCTGCTCCTGCATCAGCCAATCTTCAAAATCCCTCCTGCTATCTAAAGCTGTCCCGTTCTGTTACAGTTTCCTTGCATGTTGCCTGTCATCCTCCACCAGAACACCCTGCCCGTGAGGTGGCAGCCAGAACTGTCCCTTTCAGCCAAGCGGCCCAGCCCTCTTGCTGAGCTTGGAATCTACCTAATACCCAGCAGATGTCTGTTGAGGGGACACATTTAGAAATAAATGGAGACAAGGCAGGCCTCCCAGAGAAGGGGTCCGGGTGCCCACACCCTAAGCCGGGGACAAAGTGATCGAGCTACAAAGTGGCCACGCGACTCAGCCTGAAGAATGTCCTTTGCAGTTTGAGGCCCAGGAAGGAACCTTAATGGCACCTGTAGGTGGTCCAAACTTTGTTCTTAGCTGACCTCCCCAGGACCCTCAAGCTGTGCAAAATGGAAGCAGGACCAGCCCTGCACCTGACTTAGCAGCTTCCACGGTCCGGCCCCTGCATGATGTATGTTCAGAATGCTTCTCCCCGCGCCCCTGACAAGGCAGGCCCCCCGGTGCCATCTGCAGACCGTTCCTGTAGGTCAATCTGGGTTATGCCTCAGAATCCACAGTTATTATTTATTTTGATTTATTTTTGGGGGTACCGGGAATTGAACTTGGGACCTTACACTTGTCAGGCAGGTGCTTATGCTCCTGAGCTATATCCCTGGCCACAGTTTTTAATTTTAAAAAGTTGTGCTTGGTCACAACTCAAGCAAACGAGCAAGAGTCAATATGAAAAACCAAAGTCAACCCAGCCACTGACCCTGCCCCCGCCACATCAACCCTGGGCAAGTATTTTCCTTCTTTTAACTGATTATTTGGAGTTCTCTGTTCCAGGTCTTTAAAAACTACCTTTTCTGACTGCATGATTTTTCTGTTTTAGGATTATTTAGTGACTTTACCTCATAGAAAGGGCGGAGTCAACTTCCTTTCCCTTCCCCGTTTCCCAATATAACTCCCCCTCTTCTGGGCCTCCTAGTGTCACCACATAGGGTCCAAGAAGGTCCCAAAAAGGAGATGTTTGACTGCCCTCCCCTCACAGGGCTAATTTACCTTAACAACTAAATTAATTTATAGACTTACTGGGTCTTTAAGTGATTTGGGTGTGGTGGTCCTGGAAGAAAAATATAAACAAACAAGCCTAGGGAGTACAACCCAGGCCAGGAGGAAGACGTGGGATACAAATATAGGTAACTTTAAGCAATTTTTTTATGATACTGGGGATCGAACTCAGGGTCTTTACAATGAACTATATCCCCACTCCTTTAAAAACTTTTATTTATTTATTTATTTATTTTTTGAGACAGGGTCTCTCAAATCACTAAATTGCCCAGGCTGGGCAATCTTCCTACCTCAGCCTCCCAAGTGTTGGGATTACAGGTATGTGTCACCATGCTTGGCTTGTCATATTCTTTTACTCCCCTGGCTTGGTAGGAAGGGAAAGGAAGTCCCCCCATTGGTGTGGGGGCTGGGAACAATTTCTCTCTGTCCACAGCAAAATAGGCACACAGCCCCTCCCTCAAGGCCCCATTGATGACCCTCTGGGAATTGTGGCTGTTGGGTTATCTCACACCCAGAACCTCACTGCCAGTCCCAGCACACAATGCCAGTAACATTCAAAGACAGAAAAAGAACAATATGAACTTTTAAACCAACACAATGAGGCCAGGTATGGCGGCACAAAGCTGTAATCCTAGCCCTTAGGAGGCTGAGGTAGGGGAATCACTAGATGTTTGAGGCTAGCCTAGACTACATAGTGAGTTCAAGGTCAATCTGAGCTACATAGCAAGACCCTGTCTCAGAAAAACAAAACAAAAACAAAAACAACAGCAACAACAAATAACCAATAAAAAAAAAACTTGAAAGAAAGGAAAAAAAAAACCCCAGAATTATATCCCCCAGGTTTTAGCATAAGCCTCATGGGCACTGGGCACTGCTTCTGAGGCAGGCTGTTGCATCTCTGTCCTCACAGAGAGGGGATAATAGCAGGCATGTCCAAAACCACAGAACCCAAACAGCAGACTGTTCTCCTGCACGTGGCAGTGATCTTGCCGTTTGTGCCTTTGTGGGTAGGTGGCAGTGGTGGAGAACTTTGTCTTCTTGGGGTAAGATTAGTGTGGCCTTTAATTCCATTAAAATAGTTCCCTCTGAGGATATTAAATCTAGCTCATGAAAGATCTTTAGCCAGGCATGGTGGCATGTGTCTGTAATCCCAGCCCTTGGGAGGCTGAGGCAGGGGGATCGCTATGAGTTTGAGGCCTGCCTGGGCTACCAAGTGAGTTCAAGGCCAGTCTGAACTGTATAGTGAGACCCTGTCTCAAACACACACACACACACACATACATGAAAGAAAAAAGAAAAAAGGATTTTTAGGTTCAACGGTCAACTTAATTCCAGAAGACCCATAAACTTCTTTTGGAGCGTCATTGTCTGTGTGAAGGTCCCTTCTCTGAGACAGCTCACAATCCACTGCAAGAGACAAAGAAAGAAACAAAGACTTGGAAGCAGGAATGTCTCATGACACTGGAACAAGCACTGGGGACACTGGCAGCTTGGAAGCAGAGACCTGGGCCAGCCTGGAGACGAGGGAGAGCTTCTCAGGAGAGGTGACTCCTGAGTCCTGAGTGGTACCTTGGATTAGTGGAGTGAAGTGAGTGATGGCCTCCAGGGCAAAGTCAGTGTCAGTTGGCTTGTGACTCCTCCACAGGTCTTGAGATCCCAGCTACTTCCTGGCTATTCTCTGAATAAAATCCCTGGTATTAACACTGACTCCACTGACTTCCAACCCTGTTGGGAAGATGTGGAGTTCAAGCAAGCTCATCTAGATGAAAGGACTCAGAGAGTTAAAAGGACATGGGACACTAGAGATGCAGTGGATTACCATTGTCATTAATCACATCACCAGAATGGGAAGTGGCTCCTGGTGCCTGGCTCCTGAGAACACTGTGTTACCTGCAGGCCAACTACTAGGCCAGGACAGTGGAAAAACGAAGTTTGGTTTGGGTGACGTTTTTGAGAATTATACAATCAGAAAATCTAGAAGAATGTTGTTTCATTTTGACATGCATGCGGTTTTCGTCTTTGGTAAATTTTAGTGTTCTTTTTGTTTAACTCATATTTGTGGAGATAGACACAAGAATCTCTTTAATGCATTGACTCTGGAAAGGATATTATGTTATCCTTAATTTCTGGTCAGTCACCCCTTCCAAATAACTTGCAGAAATAGCTTCCGGCCCTCAACTCAATGTGCCAGTCTACATTCATTGGGAAACTTCTAGAACTGGAAGATCATAGAATAGCTCTGGAAATGATTTTTGTTTGTTTGCTTGTTTTTTGAAATTGAGTCTCTCTGTGTAGTTCAGGCTGGCCTTGAACTTACTATGTAAGGCAGACAGGCCTCAAACAGGTGGTGATCCTCCTGCCTCAGCCTTGGGATCACAAACATGCACCACCACCACTGGAAATGATGGATATTATCACAGTGTGCCTGCATGCTCCAGGTTCAGGGCTGAGGGGTTTGTATGCTTTGTCTACTAAATCCCTGTGACAACTTACTCAGGCAATTTGCAAAGGAGAACCCTGAGGCTCAGAAAGTGTAAATTTAATACGAAAGGAAGTTTCCTTCAAAAGACCCCATCAGAACATTTAAGCATACATTGGGAAACCCAGTCTTGCAAAAAAAAAAGCATAACGGTGTTCTTAAATTATTGAGTTCATTTTGCTATGTGACATTTATGAGTTCTTTACTGTTCATGCATTCATGCAATGATTTATTTAGCACCTGCAGTGTACCATGAATTGTTCTAAGCACTGGGGATACAGAAAAGGGCAGGACTGCTGGATAAACAAGGAAACAAATTCATAAACCAGCCGGCTGACAAAGTGATAAGGCTGGTGAAGGAAATAAACAGGGCAGTGTAACACAGTGACAAGGGCCCAGGGTGACTGCTTTGAGAGCTTGGCTAGGGAAGGTCACTCTGTGGAGGTGACATTTAGCTAAGAGCTGAAAGGTGAAGAAATGCAGTGATTTTAGTTGAGGTCCACCAAAGAGGAGCCTTCTACACAGGGAAAAGACCCCGACTGGGCTGGCGGGGGCAGTTTAGAGGGCAAGGGGTAGGCAAAGGAGACCAAGCAGTAGAGGGCAGAGGGAAGAGAAAAGCAGAGACATTTCCAGAAAGCCAAGAGAACTGTCTCTCAGATTTGGAAGGTGGAGCCACAGATGGCTTTGGAAAGATGAATTTCATAGAAAAGTCATCCGACTGTGTCAAGGGGACACAAGCTAGACTAGCAGGCTGGTGGCAGTGTAGACATTCTTCCAAGAAGTTCTGCAGTAAAGGAAGCAGAGAAACAGGGCAAAGCTGGAAGGTGACTGGGGATAAGGGACGGTATGCCGGCCAATTATCCTACCCAGGTTTCATGCTCTGCCCATTCATGTCCCTCTTTGGGCCCTGGGATAATGATCCTCTTCCTGGGACACTTCAAATGGGATCTGCCAAGGGAGGTCAAGGCAGGAGAGCCACAGCCTGGAAGGTGGAGAGGCCATTCCTCCCGTCCTCAGCTTTAGTTCTGTGTCCCTGGTAGGCTCTGTGTCGCCAGAGCCATGGAAGTGGGGGCAGTGGCAGGTGGCTCCACTCCTACCTCCTCTGTGTCCTCTGGTGCCCTGACGTTCTTGTCTCCTCTCTAATTTTGGCCTCTTCCTTGATGTCCATTGGAATCTGCATGCTTTCTGATTCTTGCCAGGATACTTCCCAGCTGATGGAGTTCCCTTTTTCTTCCCTCCCTCCCTCCCTCTTTTCTTCCTTCCTCACAAAGGGAGATGTTAGACTAATGTTCCTGTGAGTCACAGGGCAGAGACAGGAAATGATGCAGAGAAAAGCAGCATCTCCTTAGGCCGGAAGCTGGGAGCCTCCTTGAGGGGATGGGGTCCAGAGCCCAAGCGAGGTGGGTGGTCTCTGACTTGCACAGGATGCCTGTTCTGTGGGCCAGGGAAGCTGGACTCATGGGCAGAGAGGCAGGGAGGCTGGCAGGTTTACTCTGTGGACATCTCATCTCTCCTGGAGGAGAACCTGAGCTGAGGGGTGTGGCGTGGCTTGTGGAGAGGGAAGAAGGTATAGACACAGCCATCCTGGAGAACAGGAAGCAACTTTCTAGGAAAGGCCAGTAGGCTGCCAGGCAGGAGGAGTTGCCAATTTGAGGTTTGTGGTTATGACTTTAAAGGGCATCCCATCGGCAGGGCCGTGTGTTTTTCTCCAGCATTTTTCAGTTGCTCCTGGGCAGGCCCGGAGAATGTGGCAGCCTGGGGTTGGCGAGGGTTGAGATTTAAGTAAAGTTTTTTTTTTTTTTTTTTTTTTTGGTGCTGGGGATCAAATTCACAACCTCATGCTTGCCAAGCAGTCGCTTATGCCACAGAGCTAAATCCCCAGCCCCTGAGGGTTCTTATGGCAGAAAGGGGGTGGGCTTATTGGATGTCAGTCAGGGACTAATAGTCAAGATATTTTTTTTTGTGTATGATGTGGTGCACAACCATAGTTTCAGTTACTCAGGAGGCTGAAGCAGAAGAATCCCTTGAGCCAGGAGTATGAGATTTGTCTGGGTATGGATCTATGCACAGTAGGGAGGGATAGAAGGATATGAGTGAGTGATAGTGAAAACACTGATAACATAAGTGGCTTTTGCCAGGCAAAGATTTTCAAAGTGGAGGAGAAAAAAGGGCTTGGATGGTCACTGCGAGCAACTGAGTACCCACATGATCTCCTGGCCCTTCCAGGAGCAGTTTCTCTCCACAGCTCCTGGAGCACTTCTGTCTCTAGCCAGGTTGCTTTAAGAAGCCCATGACAACTTGGGGCAGGGAGTCCTTCAGTTTTAGAGTGGAGAAGGCTTCTAGGGGGAGCAGCTGTGGAGAGGCACCCAGGTGTCAGTGCCTCTCAAAGAAGCCCTGGTTTCTTCTCCAGTAACATGTCCTTAGTCATCAGTGCATTCAGACTTGCTTTAGGAACTGCTTTACTGCTCTACTTCCTGACCCTTCCAGCCACCTTGGAGGGAGGGTTAACCATGCTCATCGTTACAGATGAGATGTGACCTCAGAGAGGGAAAGCATAGCCATGGTGATGCAGGGTCTACGGAGCCCAAGGAGATTCACCATCCAGCTAGGGAGACAGGTAGACAAAAAATAAAAGATAAATTCTGTGTGCAAAATTCACTTAGCTGCGCATGGTGGGGCAAAGCTATAATCCTAGCTACTTGGGAGGCTGAGGCAGAAAGATTATAAATTTGAGACTAGACTGGGCAATTTAGTGAGATCCTGTCTCAAAAAATCAAAACATACATACAGCCTATGGATGTAGTTTAGTGCTAGAGTGCTTACCTAGCATATATAAGGACCTGCATTCAATCCCCAGAATAAAACATAGAGAAGGAACAGGAGGAGGAGGAGGAGAAAGAGGAGAAGGAAGAGGAGGAGGAAGAAGAGGAACAGGAGGAGGAGGAGGAAGAGGAATAAAAGAAGCCAGGCATGGTGGTCCTTGCCTATAATGCCAGCACTCTGGGAGGCTGAGGTAGGAGGATCACAAACTGCAGCCCAGCCTGGACAATTTGGTGATTCAGCAAGACCTTGTTTCAAAATAAAAAATAAAAAAGGGACTGGAAATGCAGTTCAGTGAGTAGGCCCTGGATTCAATCTCCAGTACCCCTAAAGAAGGAAGGAAAGTTAACTCAAGGTCAGCCTGGGCAGTTTAGCAACTTAATGAGATCCTGTCTCAAGAGTAAAGTCTTTAAGAAAGAGCTGGGAATGTAGCTCAGTGTGAGGGGTCTGGGTTCAACCCCCAGAATCACCACCAAAGCTGTGGGGGGAAGGTGAGGTTGTAGGTAAGTGAGAGCTACACAGTGAGTGGAAATGCATGGAGGGAGACAGGAGGAGGGGCCAGGCTGAGCAAAGACAACAAGACTGGGAAGTGCACAGTGTGATCTGCGGTGGCTGAGGACGGGCAGCGAAGATATTAGGCCAAGCTCCTGACCTTGGCCCAGCCTTGGGATTCACAGACTGCCTTGAGAGGGACCACATCTCCCTGATGCGTTATCACAACTGTGGGTTTCTGTATAATATCTTTTCAGGGAAGACCCATTTCATCAGACTCCTTCCCCACCCCCCATCCCCCGCTTTGGTCTTTTGAGACAGGTTCTCACTATGTAGTTCAGGCAGTCCTTGAATTTACCATGTAGCCCAGGCTGGCCTCAAGCTCGAGGTGATCATCCTGCCTCAGCCTCCTCAGTGCTCGGATTCCAAGTGTGCGCCACCATGCCCAGCTTTTCATCAGCCTCTTAAACTGTGGAGTTGGCTCAGAACAGCCTTAGGTAGCAGATAAGTTTGAAAAGGTCGACGGAGCTCAGAAGGAAGGCACCTGTGGGCTCCATCAGGAATTTGCACTTCACTCTCAGCAGAGGGAGCCCCAAGGGGTCTTCCAGCTGGGGAGCAGCACAGAAAGGGCCTCCAGAAAGTGACCAGGCTCACCATGAGTGCCAGCAGGATAGCTTCTTTGTGATGAAGTGATCCACAGTTGACCCTCCATGTCCTTGGATTCTGCATCCCTGGGCTCGACCAACTTTAGATCAAAAATATTTTTTAAAAATTGTGCCTGCTACTGTAATTTTTCTTATGTGATTGGCAGCATTGCTGTGTCTACCCAGAGTTAATCTGTTCTTTGTTTTATGCTGTGGGTCTCCTCTGCTTCACTATCACTAGGTCATTAGTAAATAAAATAAAGATTACTTGATTAAGTACAAGCCCTAGGATATCTCCACTGTCCATCTGATAACCCAGACACCTACTAAGCGGTGAACAGGCAGGTAATTCACACAACATAAGTAGACAGGCAATGGGATTATTCACATTCCACTTGGGACAGTGTAAAATTTCACCATGCTATGCAGAATAGTGTGAAGATTAGAATTGACTATTTCTAGAATTTTAATTTAATGAGTTTTCAGATGAAGATTGACTAGAGATAATTTAAAACCTTGGATAAAGGGAGAATAATGTTTTCTTGGAAATAATTCTGGACTTTTTGTTCTGTTCCATTATATTTATGTGTCTATTCCTTCATGAAGAATATGTTCCCTTGACTATTGTTGATGTATGATCAATCCTTTTGTCATTTTTATTAGTACATGTGTGCTACACATAATGTTTACATTCTTTGTGGACATTGGCGCATGTGCATAGTACATCTTAATTCCCCCTTTTCAATTCCCTTTTGCTTTTCTCCCTCCCTCCTCCATTCATCTCTTGATCCCCCAACCACCTTTTTTGGTATGTGTTTGTGATACTTGATGTTTATACTCTTTGTATGAAGTTGGTATCATAATGTTAAGTGAAATAAATCAGACACATAAAGTTAAAAAAAAAAAATTGTGCCTGCACTAAACATGTGCACACTTTTTGTGGGGGTGGGGTGGGGTGAGGTGGGGGGGTGCCGGAGATGGAATCCAGAGTCTAGCACATTCCCGGCTCCTTAGACTTTCTCCTTGCCATTTTCTCCTACCCAATAGTAGAACAACTATTTACATATCATTTGCATTATATTAGATATATGTAGTCCAGAGATGATTTAAAATATACAGGACAAGTTGGGTGCCATGACACACGTGTGTAATCCCAGCATTTGTGAGGCAGGGTTTTTGCTATGTTGTCCAAACTAACTCCAAACTCCTGGCTTCAAGCAATCCTCCTGCCTCAGCCTCCTGAGTAGCTGGGACAACAGGCAATGCTACCATCCCTGGATATGCTATACTGTTTTATATGAAGGACTTGAGCATCTGGGGATTTTGGTATCTACCAGGAGGCCTGAAACTGGCCCCTGAAGCCAGAGGGGACAGCTCTGCCAGCCATTGCTGTATCCCCAGTGCGGCCCAGTGCTGATGGCCCACTGGGGGCTCAGTGAATACTTGCAGAATGAATGAATGAGTGAGTGAACAAATCAGCACACATATTATATACTGACAATAAAGAAAGTGCATTTTGAGCTGTGGGTATAGTTCACTTGTAAAGCACTAGACTACGTGTGAAGCTCTAGGTTTAACTCCCAGTACTGAAAAAAAAAAATGGAAAAAGAAAAGGAGAAGTACGTCTCTCTGGTGTGACGTTACACGTTTCTTGGCCGGTTCGTTTAGAGGTGAAATCCCGGAAAGCCAGGCTCAGGCTGCGCTGCCCTAGGCTCTTCCCGAGGTGGTGGTGGCGGGGTGGGGGCCGGGCGGCGTGGAGGGGGCCCCCGGAAGGTGTGACCACACCTGGCAGCAGGTAGGGCTCTTCCTGCAGGGTCTGCTCCTGTCTCTAGAGGACAGCCTGGCCCAGATCCTTCCTCCCCGCCTTCCGCGCTGCCGGTCCTGGTGACTCCGCCTCCTCCACCCCCTCCTTTCCACCCTGCTCCTCCTCTCCCAGGTCAACGCAGGGTCTCCACACCGACACCGGTGCCGGGCTTCTGCCGGGTCTCCTTACCTCCTGCTTTCCAGGGAGAGGCCTGAGGGATCGTCCAAGATGCATCTTTGTACTTAAGAAATCTGCGCTTCTAAAACCACTATGAGTTTGAGTCACGTGGAAGGGTTTTTTGTTTGTTTGTTTGTTTGTTTTTGGGAGGTGGTGGGGTACCGGGAATCGAACTCAGGACCTTATGCTTGCCAGGTGGGCATTGCGCCCCTGAGCTAAATCTCTGTCCCGCGTGGGAATTTTGTTACAACGAAGAGTGTGACTCAGTTGGTCTGGAGGTCAGGGTGGAGGTTGCATTTGTAACAATCTCCCAGGCCAGGCCACCTCGGGTTTTTTTTTGTTTTTAAAGTTTTTAAAAAACTTTTAAAAAAAGTTTTCTTTCTTTTTGTGTGTGTGTCCCCCTCGTCCCCCGCCCCGCTTTCTTTCTTCCTTTCTTTCTTTCTTGTGGAGTCTCGCTATGTAGTTCAGCCTTGAACTCACTATGTAGTCCAGGCTAGCCTAGAACTCGAGGCGATCCTCCTGCCCCAGCCTTCTGAGTGCGGGATTATAGGTATACACCACCACATCCGGCTGTGCTGCTGCTCTTGAACCACAGTAGGGAGAAACCAGAACTCAGAAAAATCCAAACTCTGCCCTATGCTCAACTTTATTTGGTCCCTGCCCAGCTGTTCCATGTCATCCCCAAACCCTGCTCTTCTCTCACATCATGCTGTAGTTACACTAGCCTTCTCTGTTCCCAGTGTGCCAAGTTGTTCCTGCCTCAGGGCCCTTGCACACAATGTCCTCACAGCGTGGCCAAGGCCCTTTGCTGGTGCTCTGTGTGGCTTGCTTCTTTCTTTGTATCTCAGTTTGAGGCTCAACCAGTCACAGAAGACTTCTCTGACCACCACCCAGAATGGAGTACTTCATTCCTCGGGGACTGTCAGGTATTCCCCCCTTCTTCATTGAACCTATCACTTACTGAATTTATTTTGGTAACACTGAGTGCTTAATTTCCTGCCTCCACCCTCATCTGTGTTTCTCAAGGGTGAAGACCTAGTTCCCTTCCCTCCTAGCCCACCCAGGGTCTGGCAGAGGGTAGCTACCCTTTTCTTTTTTCTTTTTTTGTCTTTTTGAGACCGAATCTCACTATGCAGTTCAGGCTGGCCTTGAGCTCACTTTGTAGCTCAGGCTGGTCGTGAACTCACAGCGATCCTCCTGCCTCAGCCTCCCAAGTACTGAGATTACAGGCGTGCACCACCATGCCCGGCTTATGTACCCTTTCCATGCCTGTTAGGCCTATGCATGAATGCACTCCCACGGCTGCCTCACTGTTTAGATGCATCAGGGGGAAAATTTGAGGGAGGTGCCCAAGATGAGGGGCGGGGAGGGAGGAACAAATGCTATACTGTGGGTGCCACAGAAAGTCAAGTCGGGAGTTGATGGTGAACCTGAAAATCAGCAGGTAGTAGATTCATCTCAGGAGAAGAGACTCACTCTGGAAGGTGGGGGAGAAACACATATCAGTTAGATGAGTAATAAGGCATTTGGAACAGTGTAAGAATAGTGTTAATCAGATAAATATGTTGAACCCTCATTTTATGATCAGTACTTTACTTAAGTATCTGTTCATCCTCACAGCATATTATCTGTGTTTTGCAAGTGAGGAGCTGTATCTCTTGAGATTGGGAGACTTGCCCAAGGTCATAATGACCTGCCCAAGGTCATACAGCAATTCAGAGACCATTGGCAACTCCATGCCCTTAAACACGTAGTCAAAGTTGTAAATGTCATACTTTCTGTCCCCATGCTGGATTTCTGCTGTGATGCACCACCCGATACACTGTGCATTCAGCTTGCTTATCTCTCCTCTCTCACCAAAATATAAATTCCCCATGGGTAAAGATCTTGGTTTTGTTACTGCTGTTTTCCAGAGCCTTGTACAGGGCTGCCACAAAAGTAAACACTAAATGTAAAACTGGGGTTGGTTGCATGTGCTTCTAGTACAAGCTCTCAGGAGACTGAGGCAGGAGGTTCACCATGAATTCAAGACCAGCCTGGGCTACATGGTGAATTCAAGTCCAGCCTGAACCACATAGGAAGATCCTGTCTCAAAACACCAAAATAAAAAAGTAAAACAAAGCCAAACACCAAATAAATACTGAATAAAAGGATGAGTGAAGGATTTAAAACTCCTGGGTTCTTTACCTTTAAGGGGGGGTTCTGTAAACAAAAGGCTTACATCTACTTCAGAAGACAGGGGTTCACCTGGGATGGACTAGGATGTGCTCTCACCCATTAGAAGGAAGCTGTGTGAGCCAGGCCTGGTGACACGCACCTGTAATCCCAGCACTTGGGAGGCTGAGGCAGGAGGATCACTGCAAGTTTGAGGCCATCTTGGACTACACGATGAGTTCAAAACCAGCCTGAACTACACAGAAGACCCTGTCTCAACCCCCTCCCACACACACACACACAAAGGAGGCTGTGTCCACACAAGAGGGGGTGGCTGCACGGAGCCTGGCAGAGAACAGCTAGGGAGCTGGCTTTCACCCCACCCCTAGCCCTGATGCCACCACATGGCTCAGCATGGATGCCACAGGCTGACAGCATCAAGTGGCCTTTCTCAGGATGTGGCTTCCTGCAGCAAGTGGCCCGAGAGGCTTGGTGGCAATTACAAACCACTGTAAATACATGAATAGGCACTGACCAGGAAATCTCTTGTAAATCCAGTTAGAACGGCTCAGTGGCTCAAGCCTGGCAGTTCTCACTACTGAACAGCAGATGTCCCAAACCTGCCAGGCAGAGCTGTGGTTGGTCCCTTGAGTTAGTTATTTGGCCCACTGAACTTCTGCTGTGCCATTAGCAGCATTAGCACCACCTGAGAATTCAGGCCCACTATAGCAATACGAGCTGGGCCTGGTGGTGTGTGGCTGCAATCCTGGCACTTGGGAGGCTGAGGCAGAAGGATTGCTGCAAGTTTGAGGCCAGCCTGGACTACATAGTGAGTTCAAGGCCAGGCTGAACTACACGGTGAGACCCTGTCTCAAAAAACAAAAACAAAACAAAACAAACAAAAAAAGGAATAAGAAATAAAAAGCTGTAGGGACAGGGCCTCTCATTCTAGGGATTAACAAACTCTCCAGGTAATACCCACACACATTCGAGTCTGAGAACATCAGTTTAAATTTCTCTTTCAGGGTAGTTACTAAGCTGCTGCAAGAGGTGGGGTGGAATTTAGGTAACAGGGTTGAGGGATTCATAAATATGGTATAGGGGGTCCTGTTATAAATTTTGTAAGGTGTATATCAGTGATTTGTTTTTTGGGGCTCATACCAAGGGCCTTTACGCTGAGCTATGCCCCCAGTCATTTTATTGATTGAGTGATTGAAACACGGCCTCACAAAGATGCTAATTTCCCAAGCTGGGGTCGAACTTGTGATTCTCCTGTACTGGGACTCCGGACACATGCTACCACACCTGGCTGGATCAGTGATTCTTAAGGGGAAGGGGTGGGACCCTCCAGTATAAAAAAACAAAAACAAAAAAACCAAAAACAAACAAACAAACAAAACCTCCAGAGCATGAGTTAGTTTGAAAAAAAAACCTCCAGCGCATGAGTTAGTTTGAAAAAAACCTCCAGACCATGAGTTAGTTTTAAAGTTATCATCACTATGCAGTCCAGGCCATCCTTGAACTCACTATGTAGGCCAAGCTTCAAACTCAGGATCCTTCTGGCTCAGCCTTCCAAGTGCTGGTATTACAGATGTGTGCCACCATACCTGGCTTTCCTTTGTTTTGAAATGTCAAATGACATTAGAGGAAGATGTAGCACAAATCACCACCCAGTACTGATTGCTTTAGTGTCTGTAGCTCAAACAAGAATATAGTGTTTGAGTCTCAACTCCTGTCCCCTCCTCAGCCTCAAACAACAACCCCTTACTGCTCATGGAAACCGTTCACACCCAACCCGGCACAGTGCCTAGGTCTCAGCTGGCCTGAGAGATGAGAGAAGCACAGCATAACCTAAAAGAGCTCAGGAAACAGGGTGCACAGCTTCATGGAGGCCCAGCTCTGTGGCACGCTCTGTACTGTATTTGGCTCTGTGCAGAAGGTGCAGGGACAAATCTGCCAGCTGTTTCTGCAGTCAAGGAGATGACAAGGGCCGATTCAGAGGGGAACCATTTTTTCTGCTTGGCAGAGATGCTGAAAGTGTAGTGATATGGAAGCTTTGATCAGAGCTTTGGTTTTTCAGTTTTGTCAGATAGTAGAACACCTGAAGTGAGTTGACAGCAAGCAGGGATGAGGTTTGCATGCTGGGTTAGGAGGCACAAATACCGGTCCCTAGCAGTACTGCTGCCATATCTACTGACTGCCCTGCGCAGGCCTTATTTAGGAGAGCTGAGGTTAGACAGTAACACTGGCTAACATTTGCTCAGTGACTAGGGTGCCAATAATCAACCTATGTGCTGTACATATGCTGACTTATTCTTTATAGAAACCCTATGACATAGGTCCTATTACCACCCCACTTGACTGAAGGAGAAATTCAGGCCCTCTGAGTATAGCTGTCTTCCTGAGGTCACGTACTGTACCGGGCATGGGGGAACCAGAATTTAAACTCAGGCGGTCTTGCTTTACAGAGATCAATGTGCTGACCTGCTGGCCTCCTGAGTGGGGAAGGTATGCTTATTTTGGTGAGTCCATAGGACACAGAAGAAAGTCGTTTGGTCTTTTTCATGCTTGAGCATTCCCCTGGGTGTAGACAATTCAGAATGGAATGCTATGCGAGGGGTGTGTATGCGTGCGTGTGTGCGTGTGCGTGCGTGTGTGTGTGTGTGTGTGTGTCTGTGTGTGTGTTTTGGGGATGGTTTTGCGCATGCTAGGCAAGCGCTCTGCCACTGAGCTATGCCCCTAGCCCGGAAAATATCCTTTAAGCCCCTTCCCACTAGATGGCGGGTCCTAAATCCACATAAAAACTCATCAACCTCCATTGTGCTGGTCTTCAGCACTCGCCTGGTTAACCGTCTTCCTATGCCTAGGGGGCCATGGCCGCTGCCCCGCCCCATCCGGGGGTCGCGGGAAGCCCTAGGCCGGGTTGGGGGCGGGGAGACCAGGCTCCCCTGTCCCCCCTCGGCGTGGGGAGGAGCCGGCGCGGAGCACCCCTGCCCAGCCTGTAGGCGGGATCCTTCCGCCCAGCTCGCTCGGGTTGGCGGGGAGCGGAGATTCCCGGTGAGGAGCCGGGCGCGGGCCAGCGGCAGGTGCGTGGCGGGACTACAAGTCCCAGCATGCCCGGCGGTCCTGACCCGGCCCCCGCCGCCGCTTAAAGACTCAGGCTGCCGCAGCCGTCGGGTCGCCGCGGCTTTCGCTTTGCCGCCGAGGCTGGGCTGCGGGAGGAGCGGACTCTGCGGCCGGCTCTGCTGGCGTCCTGCTAGGGCAGCGCCGAGGGGCGCTCTGCGTGCAGCCTTCCCGGCCCAGGGCTCCCCTGCCGAGGCGCCCGCGCCCCCGGGCTCCCCGCCTCGGGCCCCCACGGCCCCGATGCCGAGGCATGGATAGAGCGGTGCTGCGCGCGGCGGCGATGGGGGAGAAGAAGGAGGGCGGCGGCGGGGGCGCCGCGGCGGCCGCTGACGGGGGCTCCGGAGCCGCGGCCAGTCGGGCGCTGCAGCAGTGCGGACAGCTTCAGAAGCTCATCGACATCTCCATCGGCAGCTTGCGCGGGCTGCGCACCAAGTGCGCAGTGTCTAACGACCTCACCCAGCAGGAGATCCGGACCCTGGAGGTAATTCGGGGCCGCGGCGCCCGAGGAGCGACCGCAGTTCGCTCCTTCCCGAGTTGCATCCTGGTGCCGGGTCGCCTCCTTGGACGCTACCTCCTTTTCCTCCACTCGCTGATGCGGCAGCGTGGGGACCCCGAGCCGACGCTCACCTTGGGCAGGATTTGGGGGTAGGGGGTGCGAAGTGGGAATCAGGATGGAGGAACGAGGAGCCCATCTGCTGGGGTTCCCTCCCCGCCCCCTCTTCGCCCACACCCCATTTCCAGGTTCCGCAGGACTCATCGTCCCACTGAGTCACGGCTGGACTTTTCCCCTCGTGGTTGAGCCCAACACTGGGCCAGAGTGACGGGAGAGGGTCCCCGAAGTGTGAGCGCAGGCCCGCTGCCCTCTGCCCTTCCCTCACGGCTGGCTCTCAGGCTTGTCCCTTCCTTTTCTTTGCTCTGAATCTTGTCTGCCGCTTTTCAAAAAGTGTTTGCTGAAATTGCATTTTTGCCGTTTAGGCGTTTGATGCGTTCCTTTAGCGATGCCACAGCCGTCACTGCTCAAAATGTGATTATCCACTAACTACCCCGACTCCCCACAAACGTTGGGTTTTGGCTTAGGGAGGATTATACTGGGCAAGGAGGCCTTTGGTGGAAAGATAACACTACTTAAGGAGTTCTAGTGGAGGTGGCCTGGAGTATAAAGAAGAAATAAGATATGTGGGCTCTTCTCTCTCAAATTATAGCCGGCAGTGCAGCATTAAAAAGACTTAGGCAGAAGGGTTGTTGGGTTCTCATAAGGGGTAGCTTCCCCCATCCCTTACACAATAGAGGGAAACTAGTGCATTCCCAACTTGCTTCTGCCCGGGAACTGGGAGGCCTCTGAAATCGCAGGGATCAATTTGTAGCTGCCCTCCTTCCGTCTTACATTGCCACATCAGGGCTCTTGTAGGTCTGGGGATGTTTTGTTTTATTAGATCCTCTATTTCTCCCTCTTCCCTTGTTATTGCTAATTGCTTTTGCCAGCTGTCGTAGGGCCACCCAGTGATTGCCATAATTATGACAAGACCAGTCCTCCCTCCACACACACCACATGCCTGAGTCCTTGTTTAATCCCAAATGCTTATAAGGGTGACTCTCCCATAGCTTTATTTATTTATTTATTTATTTAAAGCTAGAAAGTTAGAGACATTAGAAGAATTCAATCAGTACTGGTCATATATATACATATATATATATATATGATGTAATATGTATTATATGTATGTATTCCTACAGTTGCTATAGCAGAACTAAGATTTTTCTTAAAAAACAAACCAACAAAGCCCTCCTAATGAGCTCTTCTGAATAGGTATTGCTGTTTTACCAGTGAAACTGCTTTCCTGAACAGCCCAACAAAGTTCAGTTTTTAAGCCTGTGTGGCTTGGTTTCCAAAAGGAGGGTTGCTGTCTGGCAGTGTGTGTCTGGGTGGACTGTTCTGCTGTTGGGCTGAATATTCTCTGGCTTGGCCTCTGTCGGTGTGTCTTCGTGCTATTCAGAAGGCTCACAGGGTATATGTAGGAGAACCCTTTACTGTTGATTCTCTGCAGATGGCTTTGTCCTCCAGGTAGCCTGCCTTCCAAAGTTGCACGTTTTGATAAGGGTGTGGCACCCTGACATCTCACAGCATCCAGCTGTTGAGGTCTCTGAGCCGGTTACTCAGTGACCTCCCTGTGGAGGGTGTGTTTCAGCAGTCATTTTTGGCAGCTGGAAAGTCATTGAGGGCTCTAGTGCTATTTGCTGTGTGTGTGGGATCAGCACCCAGCCTCTGTTCTCTCTGCTGGCATGGAGTCAGGGTCACCCTGCTCCTTGAAAAGGCAGGACCTGGGTTGCTTACTATTTGGGTTGGGAATTTAGACCCTTGGACCTAGTTTCCTGGGGCCACCACCAGCTAGTTTGGTGAGTCACTTCATCCTGGATGCCTCAGACTTTTCTCTCATCTGTAAAGTGGGGAGGTTGAAGTGCAGAGGGCTCTTAAAGCTTTATATTCTGTAGTTCAGTGAAGGAGGCTTGTGGGTTGGATTAAACATTTGTGATCTCTTTTATCATATCCATATTTTAGAACAGTTCTTTCTTTTTCTGTTTGAGATGCAGGTCTTGCTATGTAGTTCAGATTAGCCTTGAACTCACTATGTAGTATTGCCCAGACTGGCCTCGAACTCCTGGCAGTCCTCCTATCTCAATCTTCCAAGTGCTGGGTGCAGGCATGTGTTGCCACGCCTAGTTTAGAACAGTTCTAAAATCCAGATTTACTGGACTGATAAGGCAGGAGGCAAGTTTATTACTACAAGAATCTTTTTTTTTCTCTCCCTAGTACTATAGATTGAAACCAAGGCTTTCACACTGAGTTATATCACCAGTCTTTTCTTTTCTCTCTTTCTTCTTCGTTTTTTGAGACAGGATCTCACTGTGTAGTTTAGATTGGCCTTGGACTCACTATGTAGCCTAGTCTGGCCTTGAACTCCTGCCTTAGCCTCCTAAGTGCTAGAATCATAGGGGGTGCCCCACCACATCTGGCCCCAGCCCTTTATTTGTTTACTTATTTGAGACAGACTTACTGTGTTGGCCAGGATGAACTTGAACTTGAGATCCTTCCACCTCAGCCTTGATCATAGGAATAGCGTGGTGAACAGAAAACCCATAGCTTTGAAATTAGTCCTGGTTTACATGTGACCTGGGGCAAGTCTCATGGCATCTGTCAAGCTCCTGGTCTGTAAAATGGGGGGGGGGACCTCTTATTCCTATGACCATATCAGTCAATTTCTTGGTGTGTGCTGTGACTACTAAGATTCTGCCTATAAACTATCCCTGGGGCGGGCCCAAAGGCGTTCACTGCCCAGGGCATGTTTCGGAGGAGGGATTTCTACAGCTGGCTCTGATTTCCTAGAGGTGGATGACACAGGCCGGGAAGCATCCCAGTGAGCTGGTTGGGTGTGGCTGACCCCCAGCAGCAGTGAAGTGGTCCTGCAGGCGGGGCAGTGGTAGGGCCTACTCTGCTTTCTTTGCTCCTCTGCAGGCTCCTTTTGTATATGGGGCAGGGACCCCAGAGACAGAGCTTGCAACATTGGATTGCTGGCATTTGGAGAGGGGTTTGGCTACGGGACCTGACTTGTGCGACATCAGATGTCTTGCAGAACCTTAGGTACCTCAGCCCAGTCTCGCCCTCATTAAATGAGCACTTCATGGGAGTAGCAGCATGTGAGATGTCCCTTGGATGGCTCTGACCAGGCGCAGACTGCTGTTGCTCAGGAGCCCAGATCATGATGGTGAGCAGGAGTCACGCTGCCTGGCAGCCCGTGCTTAGCTGTCCTCAGTGAAGCCATTGAGCTTGGATTAAAAGGGGCAGAAGGAGCCAAGCTTTAATGTTTGCTTCCTGTGTACCTAGTGGTGTGCTGGTCCCTTCTTGATCTGTTAGGATTTCCTGGAAATACACCAACCTTCATCAGAACACACATTTTCCCTCTCTAGATGAAAAGAGGGAGGGGGACACAGCCAGAAGCCAGAGTTGAATCTGTAGAAGAAGGTGTGGGGCTACTTCTTCCTTGCAGAACCTGGCGCCCTGTCCCCATTAGAACCTCCTAGGGGTCTGAGAATTCCATGAGGCAAGTATGGTTCCCATCCCCTAGCTGTGTGTGCTGGGGGACACCTGGCCTTTCTCGTGGCTGGGCCACCCCAAACCATTTCATGCTTACATCCTTTGTGGTCCCCTCTGTGCTGGTGCTGGGAAGATAGGAGTGCACAGGAGCAGGTGCTCATGTCACCTCTTAGAGATTGGCTTTTTGGGTATCTTGTGACTTGCTCTTTTTTGCCAGCCCTCTAGCCCTTCTCAAAACCTGGCTCTGCTCCAGCCAGTCTCCCAAGCTGACCTAGAGAAGGCTTCCCCTAAGGGCTGTGCTCATGAGGTCTTGCTGGAAGGGGACACTGGGGAACTCTAGTAAGTAGGTATAGTCTCTAGGCTTTGGCTGCCTCCTTGAGCAGTTCCCCTGGAGCCAGGAGATGCCCAGAGAGCCCTGCAGTCCCTTGGTCCTTGGAAAGTCACAGAGGCCTGACCGTGTTCCTCACTGGGAATGCAGAGAGGTCAGAGGGCTGCTGTGCGGAAACCTGCGCTCTCCCTGGGTTGTCCTTCCGCACTCCAGCATCTGGCTCACAACACTGTTGCCTACATCCTCAGATCAGGTTCCTGGGGCGCCTGTGGATGCGGTCACCGGGCAAGCCTTCGTTTACTGGTGATGCTTACTGAGCTCCCAGCTGGCAGCTGTCCTGGTGAGTTTCTGAGGTAGGTGGGATGGGAGCCAGACAGGTGGAGAGCAGTACGCCCAGTTCCATGGCTCTCTGAGGGTGCTCAGGGGTGGGACTCCCTGCGTTTTGAATCCTGTTGAACTTTTGGCCAGCCTTGCCTCCTGGTTCCATGGAAAATATTCCGAGTTTTGGCAGCCTCTCCCAAATCACATGTCCCCAGCAGAACTGAGACTGAAACCTGGTATCCTTTTCTGACCCAGCTACCCTCCTGGTGTGTGGCAGTGGTGGTGAATCTATGGGATGCGTGCCACAGGTGGCTGTTACTATTGAAAGCTCCAAAGGTTCGCATCACTGGTGCATGGTGTTTCTCTGCCTCAGCTTTAGCTCTCTGCCTAAACAACTTCAGTTTTTCCTGAAGGGGCACAGAGCTGCGGTGTTGTCCCTTTTGGTGTCCACTTTCACCTTAGACAGACCTACTTCACAAGTGTCCCCTTTCCTTCCTCCCTTCCTTCCGTGGCACCAGGGATCTAACTTAAGACCATCATCCTGAAATACATCCTGCCTCTTTTTTTATTCTGACACAAGGCCTTGCTAAGTCGGTAAGTTGCCCAGGCTGGGCTCAAACTTGTGAACCTCCTGACCCAGCCTTCCAAAGTGCAAGGATTGCAAACATGTGCACCACACCTGGCTTCAAGTGGAGGAGGACTGGATGGGGACCTGCAGTTTTCAGAGGCTGTGAGCTAGGGGAGGGCTGGGGGTGCAGGAAGGAGGCTCTAGGTGGTGTAGGTGCTGGAGGGATGGTGTTTGGTGCCTGAAGATGGGGGGGTACCTCCTTACCTCTAGTGCTGTGTCCTCTCCTCTCTGTGGCCTGGGTCAGCCCCAGATCCTGGAAGGCAGCATTTTACAACAGAGCTCTGCTGGTCCTGCCCACTGGCTGTGGTATGGAGAGGAACCATGCAAACGTGTTGGCCTGAGGCTACAGTGTCTGCAGTGCAGTGGGGAGGTAGCAAAGCCCATGGCCAAGGCTCTCTCTAAGCTGTGCCTTTTTAAAGAGGACATCATTTCAGAGCAGGCTGGTTGAAGTCTCTTTCTGCACTCAGATCACAGAGGAAGCTGCAAGGTGTGCTTAAGGTTGTGGGGATGACCTTGGCCAAGACAGGGCCTAAGTAGAATGAGGAACATTCTAGGTCACCTGCTCTGGGTTGAGCACTCTACCAGGCTCTTGGCATATGCTGCCCCATTGCTTGCGTACAGTGACCTCATAAGTTTTCACCCCTGTGTTGAAGAGAAATTGTGGCTCTGAGGGATGAAGAGCCTGAGTTAGCAGGTAGTTGGTTGTGGATTGACTGGTTTTGAGAACTCAAGTTCTGAACTCTGCAGTGGCTATAGAAACCAGGTTGCTATGTTTGTAGGAATTCTGGCCAAGGTCACGGCTGTGGACACTAAGGAAATGGCTGGTAACCAAAAGGACTGGTCCAGGAGACTTGGCTCCACCGCACCAGGCAGCCTGTGAGTTTGGACATGGGGTTACTTCCCTCGTGTCCACCCAGCACGTCTTCATAGACAGGGCCTTCAGCAGGCGGTGATGCAATTGGCCCCGATCTCAGCTCATTCTGAGAAACGAGAAGCTGCCTACAGATCAACTTACTCATAATTTTTTTAATGGCTGCTTCTTATTCTTTCTGATCAATTCTTCTGATAAGCAGTGTATTCTTTAACTTTGCATTTTAAATTAAAATATTAAAAAATACATAATATATTCACTCTCTAAAAAGAAAATATAAGGGGGACAACAAAAATCACACATAATACCACCTCTTAAAGTTAACCCTGGTAAAAATTTGCTGAATAGTCTTAGAATCTTTTTACCTCTGTGTTTACATACAAATGTGCATGCATTTGGGAACATGCCCTGGATGTCACCTTGCAAACATCTCCTGTCTTTGTTAGCACATGTGCATTGCGTTGTGTGAGCAGACCATACATTCTTCTAACTGGACCAAAATATTGGCTATTCATGGTGTTTTTTTTTTTTTTCTGATATGCTGCAATGAGTAATTTCCCAGAAGTAGAATTTGCTGGGGTATAAACACATTTAATGTCGGTCTGTTTAGCATCTTTACAGCATAATGTAAACTGGTCCTCTCATCTCAGCAGGAATCTCAGGATTTATGACATGGCAGCCTATGCGTATTTATCTCTTTGCTTTTGCATCCTTAGCCATGTTGAAGTCCAGGGGTTTGCACAAAAGAGATGGGGCATGACCCGGTGGCTGAGGTTCTGGGGGGTGTGTCAGGAATTATGGGTTCTAGTTTTGCAGTGGCTTGTGTCTGAAGTTCTGAGTTATGTGTCAGGAATTATGGGTTCTAATTTTGTGGTAGTCTGTAGGAAAGGGGTGTCTCCTTGGGTTGAGTGGGAAGACTGGATTTTGGGGTTGCTCTATGTTGGCTACTTTTGCACAGTGCAGTCATATGGTGAAGTCTTGATCACTTGAGCCTCATGAACTTATCTGTAGTCTCTGTTTGATCAACTACAAATATTGGTCAGAGAGCTATTTGGGGTGCCTGATTTTGGGGTTGCTTTAGTAGAGCTGTGGGCTCCTAAGGGCTGTGGAGGACCTGGGTTTGCACCTTTCCAGCCGTCTCCCCTTACAGGCAAGGAGACTGAGACCCGAGAGGGAAGCAACCAGGAACATTTATCAGAGAGAACTAACAAAGCGGCCTATACAGGAGCCCTGAACTGGGAGTCAGACCCTCCTGTGACAGTGAATTAGCAGCCTGCCAGTTCGCCTCTCCATTTGCTTTCCCAGCTCTATCTCCTGTTTTAGGGACCCTGAGGGCTGGACAGGTTCTTGGAGCGCCTTCTGGAATATCTTATGGATTGGCCTGGCTCAGACCAAATGAACTACTTTTGGCTCCAACTACTTTTCTGGTGGTGGTACTGGGTCTAGAACTTAGGGCCTTTGCACTGAACTACATCCCCAGGTCCTTTTTGTGTGTGTTTTTTTTTCTTTGTTTGTTTTGGCTTTTTTTGAGACAGGGTTTGGCTGTGTCGCCCAGGCTGGCCTCAAACTTGCAGCAGTCCTCCTGTCTCAGCCTCGTAAGTGCTAGGATGATAGGTGTGTGCTATCATGCCCAGCATTATAAAACTTTTTTTTAAATTTTATTTTAAACAAAAGGAAAGTAAGAAACCAAAACAAAACAGTTTCACAACCAGCCAATAAGAGAGTAACAATCATCAGCACATTGCATATTATTATATTCCAAGAAATTATTTAGGATAAAAAATATAGACATGAAACATTATCCAACAAATTATTAGCACAAAACTTTTGCCTCAATGAATCAAGAGAAACCTGCTATATGACTATCTTTTTTGTTATGATTGCTCTATTGTTTTCAAATAAACATTTCACATTAAAAATGAAATCTGAAGATGACCCTGAGGGGAAAAAAAAACCTTTTTTTTTTAAACATTAGGTTTTATTGGTGCATTTTGGATATGCATAACAATCACATTCATCATAGAGAATTTGTACCTGTACATGATATAACTTCTCCCCCCTCAGCCCCTACCCTCCCTTTATAAAACTTTTTGAGATAAGGACTTAATAAGTTGCCTAGGTTGGGTTCAAACTTGTGGTCCTCCTGCTTCAGCCTTCTACAGTGCTGGGATTACAAGGATGTGCCACCATACCTGGCCCTGACTATGTACTTTTAGGGGCTTCTTCTCCTTCAACTCAGAACCCCTGGAGACTTTCACTCCTGTAAGACCTGGCGTTTGTCTTGAAAATTCATGCAAATTTTGTGTTTCATATCTCCATCCATTGTTGTTGGTTTTGCTGTCAAGCAAATGTTATAAATTCCAATTGCTTCCAGACGGTCAGTCTTTTCATGTGTCTTTGTGTCCATGTTGGTTTTCTCCCCAATTTCAGATGTGTGGAGATGCAGAGGATACTCTGGGGAAGGCTTTTGAGATAAATAATGTTTTGTCATTTATTCCCAGCCACACCTCTTTTGGACCTGCGTTGAAAAAGTCTATGTAAACTGCCATTGCTGCCATATATCAAACCTGTATTTCTACACATCTGTATTTTCTCTGTGGTCCTGCACCTGTGTGCTGCAGTGTGTTTTAACTGGGCAGGTTGTGTTTGCACATAACTCAGCTGAGGTCATCCTATTTGCTGGTTGTTTTTCTTCCCCTTTTCATTTTTTCAAATCTTTCTTTTCCTTTTTCATTTTTTTCTACCCTCAGAATAATTGCACAAATAAATTAAGACTTGTTTAAAATTGAAAGAAAGTAAAATAAAATCTATACTATGTAAATGAAGCCAGCTAAGGTTAGGAAACTGCGGACTCGTCTTGGCACCATATGGATCATGAGGGTTTTGCTTTCTGCAATCTGAGATCTACTTTTTTTTTGGGGGGGGGAGGTACCTGGAATCGAACACAGGACCTTACACTTGCCAGGCAGGCGCTGTGCTCCTGAACTATATCCCTGGCCCCTATTTTCTCTGCAAATCTGGAGAGGTGAACTGCTTAGAGGGTGGCGGGCTCTTCTTTCACTTGCCATCTAGAAGTTTTGAATACTGTGCTAGTTTAGCCAGTTAATTTGGGGTTAGTTTTGATATGGATAAGCAAGACCAGCTGCACTCAGGGTGCGCACAGATTTTTGCCGATAAGAAAAACTAAGTTACAGGCAATTTTAAAATAGTGACCTAGTATTCTCATTCACTAGATACCATCTGGAGGGCTCCTGCCACATGAAGCCTGAAAGAGCGTAAAGAGCCTTTCCCACTGACATTTTGTAAGATGCTCCTGTGAAAGAGGTTTCAGGGAGTTGAGGAGGTGTGGCATCTGCCCACTATCTCCTGGGGTGCCCTGAGGGTGAGGGATTTGTGTTTCAGAGGTCCTGAGAAGTCCAGCAGCAAGGGGTCCTAAAGTTATGTATCCACAGGGCCTTTTTTCCTACTGAACATAGTTGGGGAAATACTACCTTAGCCATGAGCCCGAAGAAAGTGCAGATTCCATTTCAACCACTGCTGAATTGACTAATTGATTACAGCTGTGGGTCTTGAACCCACAGCCTTAGTTAGCACTGAGCTATATCCCTATTCCCTTTTTTATTTTGAGATCAGGTTCTCACTAAGTTGCTCAGTCTAGGCTGGAGTTTGAGATTCTCCTGCCTCAGCCTCCCAGAGCGCTGGCATTCCAGGTGTGTGCATGTTTAAGGTGTTTCTGAAGCAGAGGTCCTTTTGAGGTAGGCTCATTTGGACGGGTAGAGGAGGGGCTGGGGTTTCTGCAGACTTAGCCAGAAGTTCCCCTTTTCTGGGGGGAGGTGCCTTACAAGGGGCAGCAGTTGCCTTTGGGCACCACACTAGCATGGAAGGACCTGGTTCAGTTAATCCTTCCCACCAGAGGAGGAAGGTGTGCCCAGAGAGGTCTGCCTGCCTGGAGCCAGGGTGCGCACTGCCTCTGGGCCTGGGTGCATTTAGTTGGTGCCAGAGCAGGCTGTGCTTGGGGTCTATGGGGAACCTCACATCCCTCTGGTGGGCAGCAAACGAGGCAAGAGACTTACAGCCAGCTGTGGGTGTGTTTGAGCCTGGGACTGGAGGGAGGGGAAAGGCTGGACTGTAGACAAGGAATGCTTTTTAAAACAAAATAGGAAACCCTGCCTCTGGAGGGAGAGGAAGGGAAACAGCTTCCTGTTGCTGGTGGTGGCTTTTTGGAAGGCGGAGCTTTTTCTGTCCCCCTCGGCCAGCAGAGGCCTGATCTGCTGCCCTGCACCTAGCCGGGGCCTCTTCTCTGAGGGCGCTAGAGTTGTGGCTCCCACACCCCTGCCTGAGGTTTCAGAATTACAGAGTTACTTCTGCCCCTTTTCATCTTCTCTAGATCACTGAGTCAAATGGATGTGTGGTTTCCAAAACGACCATCTATACTTGTTACCAATTGGACAGACCTGTCAGGCTGGCTGACGTTTACTGCAAGCTTAGCCCTGGCAGGCGCTCTTGTTAGGAGCTTTATGTAGCATGTACTCCTTGCAGCCTCGGGAGGAGGGGCTTCTCGTTTTCCCCATTTTATAGATAGAGAATTGAGGTGCAGAGAGGTTTAGTCCCACAGCTAAGGAGAGACTGAACTGGCACTTGAAGTTGGACATACTTAATTTGTACCTGCCTATAGCATCCAAGACACATTTGGAAACCTTTCTCTATTAGGGTCCATTAGGAAGATCTATTAGGATAGAATAAACTTTTTTGATGGCACTGGGGGTTGATCCCAGGGGTGCTATGCCACTGAGCCACATCCTCAGCCCTTTTGAATATTTTTTTATTTTTAGACAAGATCTCGTTAGGTTGCCCACATGGAACTTGAGCTTAGTGATCCTTTTCAAGCCTGGCCTGGACAACTCACTGAGACCCTGTCTCCAAATTTTACAAGGAAATTTAAAAAGGGCTAGGAATGTAGCTCATGCAAAGGCCCTGGGTTCAGTCCCCAGTACAGGAGTGGTGGGAGGGGGAAGACCCAAAGGTCTCAACTAGAGTGGAATAATTTTTTTTAAAGACTGTAGTGGTCATTGGTTCCAGAGAGCAGCGCCTGAGCTAAGGCCGGGCTCTAGAGAGTCTTCAGTTGAAATGCTGGGATCTGAGTTTACATTTATTTACTTATTTCTGAGACAGGATCCTTATTAAGTTGCTCAGGCTGTGATCCTCCAGCCTCCTTCTCCCAGAGTGCTGTGATCACAGGTGTGGACTTTGTTAAGGACAGGTCACTTAGCATATCGCGGTGTGGAAGTCAGTTTTGAGAAAAGTGGCCCTGGAGAGGTGGAACCGGTGGGAGGATTCTCTCCTTTTCCCTTGAAAAGATGGCTTTGGACTCCACCCCTCAAGCTTGTTCGACCAGGTCTCCCACTGCACCTGTGCCGGCTGTCCAGTCCCTTCTTCTGCGTGGCTGTCGTGGCTTCTCTCTGCCTTTCCTCACTGCTCTGTCCACATCAGGAGACACAGTGTGCTGCCAACATCTGGAGAGTGCAGCCCCAGGAAGAGTGGTGGGGTCCCAGGAAGAAGTGTCTTTGCATGACAGGCAGATGCTCCTGCATAACCACCGCAGCAGCGTCAGTAATGTGACCCAGCACAGGAGAAGGGCCTTCGTGGTTCTGGTGCGTGGTTCTACTCAGTCCTTGCCGGAACCACATTTTGCTATCTCTTGATCCCTACCAAGAGCGATTTTCTCTGGGCTCCTTTTCGGTTTTTTTTTTGGTGTATTCTCTTATGAGTGCGTCTCAGGTGCTGTCCCAGTTTTGGTGACTGTTCGGGTCTCCATGTTTTGGCCCCTTTGCCCAGGCATGATACAGTTGGGGGAAGGACCACATCAAGGCTGCAGCGGGGGTGGCAGGGTGTGCGAGGGTGATGCAGGGAGGGTGACCCCACACTCTTCCATCTGGACTTTTTCCTCCTTAGCGCTGGCACCTTGGACAAGTTCCTTAGTTCTCTAAACCTCGGTTTTGCTTGTTAGCAGAGGTAATGGGCATAGGTTTATCTTAGATTCTTTTGAGGAGTAACCAAGATATGGAAGGTGCACAGGACACTGCCTGGTACTTAGAGTTCAATATTTTTAAAAATCTCCTATCATTTAGCATTATTCTAAAACACTTTTACATATTTCTTTCATATTGTTTTTTCTGTTGTTTTAATTGCTACATGATATTCTTGTTCAGTGGATGTGCTGTCGTTTGCCAAAGCATTTCCCTTGCTATTGGGTATTTCGGTTATTTCCACATTTCTGTTATTATAAACAGTGTGACTGGAATCATCTTTATACACGTAGCTCTTTATTTTGTTCCTATTCTGAATTCATTTTCTTGGAATGATTTTCAGGAATGGAGTTACTGGGTCAAAGAGCATGGATTGTGTGTGTGAGTGTGTTTGTGTGTGTATTAGAGAGAGAAAGTGAGAGAGATTTGCTAAACTGTGTTTTTTTCTTTCTTTCTTTCTTTTTTTGAGAAAGAGTCTCACTATGTAGTTTAGGCTAGCCTTGGATTCACTAAGTATTGTAGGTTGGCCTTGAACTCACAGCGATCCTCCTGCCTCAGTCTCCTGAGTGCTGGGATTACAGGTGTGCATAGTTTAAACTGTTTTCTATTTTATGCCTTTTGAGTGATGATATCTTAAAAATTGTAATACTGGCCGGGTATTTAACTCAGTGGCTTAAGCACCTGCCTGGCAGGCATGAGGTTGTGAGTTCGATCCCCGGTCCAAAAAACAAAAAAAAGTGTACTACTGGATAAGTGTATATATGGATTATGTATATATGTGTGTGTCTGTGTATGTATATAATTTGATACCCAGCACTGAAAATACACATCTATATCTATATCTATGTATGAAATACACAGTCTTTATAATCCTGTTTGTCCTTATGCCTTTCTTTTTTCTTCCCCACTCCCTCTCCTATTTTTAAAATTTTTTGGCCTTGTTAGTCATTCTCCATCCTGCCTTTGCTATTTATTTCTCTCTTCTGTCTGTCATTCATTCAGCAACTGTTCCTTTAGCCTCTGGTTTGTGCCAGGCACTGTCTTAGGCAGCAGGCAAAGTGCAGCAAGGACAGAGCTGTTCCCTTGGTGGAAGGAAGAAGATAAGGCAGCGGGCAGAGAGAAGTGGTGTGGGACAGAACAGCTGGCTTCGGGGTAGAGAGTGGTGGGGTGTGGAGGAGGTCACCCTTTCTTTTGGGGTAGTTGGGACAGGCCTCCTTCCCAGAGGAGACAGAAATAAGCACCAAGCTTATTTCCTGTTGAAGGCACCAAGCTTCAAGGACCAGAAGGGCACCTGGGACACAGTGCGAGCAGGAGGGTCTATCCCACCCCTGCCTCCCTCCTAGCAGTGATGTGGCAGGTGCTGTTCTGGGGTAGAGGTGTGCATAAGAGGTGTATTGTGCTCCAGAAACTCAGCCTGGCGGAGGAGTCTGTGGATGAGTAAACCCATAGAAGGTGCTGTGAGGTGTGAAATCGCAGCTGACTCATCTCTGCACCGAGGTGTGCAGGGACTCGGGAACTGCACTCTAGGCTGCCAGCCTCACTGTGGTAACCTGGTGACTGGAACTCAGTCCTCTGATGTAAGCTTTGACAGTCCCAGCCCAGGTTGGGGGCGCCCAGGACCTGTGCCAGGGTAGGGGGCTGGGGAACTGAGGTTGCCAGCTCACATGTTGGGTTGCTGAGCCTAGGTGTGTCTGGCACCCACTTATGGGAAACAAGCCTGAGAAGTAGAAGCGGGAAACCCCCTTCTTTCTTCCTGGGCTGCTGTGTGCCGCCCAGCTTTTGCCTGACGGAGGGTACTATTCTGTGGCTCTTGGTGGGAGTCCAGGCCTGGGGACACTGTGCTTTCCTTGGCTTTCTTAGAGTGAGCAGAGGGAGCATGAGGTCTGAGTGAATACTTGAAGATGCTTCTGGGGCAGCCTACAGTGTAGTCACCTGGTGAAGTATGGGGCTTGTGGAGGAGATGGGCCTCGTGGAAGATATTAGCTGCCATTTTGGAGGCTGTCTAATAGCTCATGAGTTACAGGGCTCTCTGTTACCATTGAATTAGGGGCCACTTTGGCCAGAGTTAACCATCTTCTTGAGCTCCTTGTATATGAGCTTTTCCTAAGTGAAGGGAAGGCCAGGTCCGGGGAACAGAATAACTGGGGATCCCACTCCCACCTTCCACACTTATGGCTAATGTGAGACAGACTTGACCAGTTTCAACACAACAAGCTGTTACAGGAGTTCTTTCAGTAAATTCCTCAGTAATGATGGCTTTATGAGCCTACTTTATGGATGAGGAAATAAGGCCCAAGATGGAACAGGTGTTGGAATCTGAAGTTATCTGAATTCACATTTGTGTTTTACTTGGCCCTCCTTAGAAATGTGCTTACTTTGGGTCTCTTTTGGGAGACAGAAAAAGGTCAGAAAAGGCTTTGCTTATCATTTTGGGTGAAGTAGTGCTGTGTGGAAAAGGGTTTGAAAATATTTCCTTTTTCTTACTGTTTGAAGGGATGCACCTCAAAGCTGCTAATAGGACAAAGCAGCAGAATATTGAAATCTAAATTAGCAGCAGAAGGAGGCAGAGCAAGAGGTGGATGGTTCCTGGTTGAGGAGGAAGCTGGGGAGAGGCATCCCTGAGAGGGGCAGACCTTTCAGAGGCTTTTATCTGATTCCACAGAACATTTTCATCGCAAAAGAATCTTGCTTCTGCTTTGCAGCATTCTGGTCTGAAAGGCAGGATAATCACTGGTCCTTAGATGGAGGTGATCAGTTGGCACAGTTGTGCTTTTGATGTTGGGGGCCAGTCTTAGGTGAAGAAACGATGACGAGCCCCTGGAGAGATTCTCTTTGGTGACCTTGACTCATTCTGGCCTAGGGAATGGAACAGAGCATGGAAGACTTCATTAGCAAATGGAAACTTATCTTTTTCAGGGGACAGGAAACTTTTTCTGTGTGGTTGGCCTGGTGGTTTGTGAGGAGAGGTGAGTGTTTGAGACAAAGCACTGGGCTACTCTCACAAGTGCATCTTTGACAGTGGTGAATTTTTAGAAGTATTTAAAAAAGAAAGAAAGAAAGAAAAGAAACCAAAATTGCAGTGCCTGTGTGCAGCTAGCCATGTGGGCTGCAGTTCGCCATATGACTGATGGAAACGTACACTATCCTCCCACCTTTGATCCCCACAACCAGAGGGAGGTTTTGACTATTCTTAGAAAAAGTCTTAGTTGGCCTCAAGTGACCAGATCTTGTCTTGGGCATCTGTTAACTTAAAGTAAACTTCCTGTCCTGCCCTGTTTGGTTGAAGGAGTTTGCTGGTCTGGCAGGATTTGTTTTCTTAGCACCTTGCTTGTCAAAACCTCAGTCCTACTGGTGACAGCAAACTGGTCCCTGTTACTCTGTGGTTGCCAAATCAGTCTATGCTTGGATTCTGGAAGTCAGAGCCGCTGCTCCCCTGGGGCCTACTGCCTGACTTTACTGCCCCTGTCTCCTGTTCCTCCTTTTTTTGGTGACAGGATGGGTCCTTTGCCACTTCCTGGAAAGCTGTGTGGTCTGTGGGCCACTTCTGTCTTTGGATGTAAGCCAGCGAGGTGAACGCCACCATATACTAGGTCAGAGCACAGATGCTAGCACTTCACAGCCCGAGAGCAAACCCCACTCCCTTTCCAGTTATCTGTGTGCCTTTGGCAAGTTGCTTAACCTGTCTGGGAAATAGTTTCCTTGTTGATAAAATGGGGGTTATGATAGGGGTGTTGTTCATAGTAAGCGAGAGGACAGTGTGAAGCACAGTGCCTGATCTGGAACATGAATATGCTTGCATTGTAATATTGCTGTTTGTTTTCTCAGTAAGCATTTAATTGGCACCCACTCTTGGATGGGGTACTACTCTGAGTCTGGCAGAATAGCAGTTAATCTAATGACCAAAAATGTAGGCTTCGTGGAACTTACACTTTGGTGCTATGAGGAGATGCCGATAATATATGAATAAATAAAATATATTGCCTTTTAAAGGGAATAGTTGGAGGGGTCTGAGCAGTAGCCCCAGGGAACTTAGTCTGGGTTGTGGGGGACCTGGGAGCCAGCTCTCAGGTGCCCACCTGCACTTGCTGGACCCCCAGCCTAGGGGAGAGGGAGGGAAGACAAGCTCTTTCTGCCTCACGTGGCCTTTTCAGTAGACCCTGCCTCTGTCCTGTGGAATCCAAAACTGGATTTTGAGACCTGGCCTTCATTTCTTATTTAAAAGAAATGGAGCCAGGCGTGGTAGTGCAGGCCTGTAATCCCAGCACTCACTTAGGAGGGCTGAGGCAGGAGGATCGCTGCAAGTTCGAGGCCAGCCTGGGCTACGTAATGAGACCTTGTCTCAAAAACAAAAACAGAAACAAAACAAAAATTTTAAAAAACAGAGTTTGGGGCCAGGACTCTAAGCTACTATGAAAAGCCTGACTCCTGACTCATACGGGGTGCACTTTCTAATCATGTGGGCAAGTGGCAGAGCCCTGGCCCGGGGCAGGTTGTGACTCTGCCACCCACTGAGTGTCATGTGGGTGAGCCACATGTACTCATTCTGTGAGTATTTACTGAGCACCCAGTGGAGTGGATCGTGCCTGCACCCTCCTGATGTCCTCATCTATACAACAGGGCATTACATTCCTCTTGACTCTGCCCATCCCTCCTCGGGTTTATCCTAGGACAGTAACTCAATAGAAAAGGAGAATTTATAAGAATATTTGTATTATCTATAATATAGAAAAAAAGAAAGTAAGGAGCCGGCCATGGTGGTACATACCAGTGATTCAAGAGGCTGAGGCAGGAGGATGGTGAGCTCAAGCCCAACTTGGGCTACTTAGCAAGACCCTGTTTCAAAATAAAAAATGAAAAGAGCTGGGGATGTAGCTCAGTGGTAGTGTGCTTGCCTAATAGGTCTGAGGTCCTGCGCTTGATCTTTGGTATGGCAAAAAAGCAAGGTAGCTGTCCAGCAGCAAGGGATGGTTAAACTTGCTATGGCTCAGCTCTGGGTGGATGGGTTATTACACACACAGGTACTAATTATGAAGGCTAGGTAAGAACATGACCATATTTATGATATTACATTAGGTGAAAATAAACATACAGAAGGCAAACTTGTGTGCATGCAGTATTTGTAGTTCTGTAAATCAGTAAAAATATGTATGTGGAAGGAAGAAAACTGGAAGTGAAATGAACCGGGTGGGGTCTGGAGAAATTTGTTTATTGTCATTACAGTTTCATTTATTTGTTCTAGTAATTAACGAGCATGTGAGTGCCTTCCAGGTTTTGGGGCCTGGGCTGGTGCTCAGACATGGTGATGGGTCTGTGCCCATGACCGTGACCATGACCGTGACCATGGCTGGAGCTGCACTCTGCAGCTGCTGGGCCCTTCCCTCCTCAGTGCTTGCGGGTGGGGGCTGAGGCTGGAGCAGAGCAGAGATTAGGCCTGCAGATGGTCCCCTGGGTGCTTGGGCCTTGGTTGAGCCAGTACCAGTTTCTCCAGAGGAACAGGGATGTTTCTAGAGCCACCACCACTCCTGAGGGCAGCGAGCTCTTTCTAGGAAGCTGTCCAGTGGGAACAGAGGTGGCCCAGCATGCAGAGGGCTCCTCGAGTCTTGGTCTTCCTACTTGAAAAGCATTG
The DNA here is from genome assembly GCA_004363535.1 of Dasyprocta punctata. NCBI lineage: Eukaryota > Metazoa > Chordata > Mammalia > Rodentia > Dasyproctidae > Dasyprocta > Dasyprocta punctata. Next base: position 96,954 of record RJWM01002762.1, read on the forward strand.
GGTATCAGCAGCCAGTCAGGCTCTGACTTCCAAAGGGTGACCTGCCCTTCAGACCAGGCCCTCTGTAAGGGCTGCCCAGGAAGGAGGACCTTGGCTGTGGGCTCGGCTCCCATGCTGAGGGCAAACATGGCTATGATGTGGCCCTGGAAGCCGAGGTTGGCTGGCCATTTACAGTTCTGGCAGCCCACATCGGTGATGGTGGTGTCAGTGAGGACATTTGTAACTATGGCACTTAGTGACTGCTCTGTGCATTTGGGGTGCCAGGTTGGCACTGAGAAAACTGTAGCGCAGCAGTCTTTCTGGCTGCCCCAGCAATGTGGAGAGTGTAATTCTCACCTCTGCTGTGGAGGAGGTAACTGAGGGCCAGAGAGGCGGGTTAGCTTCCTGAGGGCACACCAGGGGTGACAGGCTGACACCCACATCTGGGTGGCCGATGAGTGTCACAGCATGCTGGACCATGGAGCTTTGTCTGCATGAGGAAATGCAACCGGTAGGATTTCTCCCCGCCTCCCGCTCGTGTCCCTCCCAGGATGTCGTTGTAGCCACACCAGTGGCTTCAGGGATAGCCTCCCATCCCCCACAAAGGGTGACTAAAGCCCTTTTGCAGTAAGGAAGGATTTCCTTTCTTTTAAGGACAAAGACTGTGTCATGACCTTTTAATCCAGAAGTTTCAGGGCCTGGTACAGTGCTTGATACATGGTGAGTGCTGAGGAATTGATAGAGTTCTGGGACATGTATGGCAATCCTGGTGCCATTCCTAGAAAAGTAGCGTGAATCAAAACAAATGGCCAGTTAATACAGGGCTAGGGGTATGGCCTCTGGGATCAGGCAGCCTGGCTTTGAGTCGGGCCTGGGCTTCAGTACCTTCTTACTCAGTTGAATTATTTTATCTTCTGTGTGCTAGTTTCCCTGTCTGTAAAACGGGAACCCTCACAGTGCCTGCTGGTTAGACTATTCAGAGTAAATGTGTGAAACCGGGAACAGAGCTTGTGCACAGTTAACACTTGGTGAACGTGAGTCATTGTCGTTTATTGTTACTGTTGTCATCACGCCTGAGGGTAAGTGGAGTGGGACTTCGCGAACCCCAGCTGACGTCCCTTCCCTTTCTTCACCCCGTCACAGGTGGACCCAGGCCTGAGGCCCGGTTCTGTCACTCTGTGGCTCTGAGCAGGTCCTCTCATCTTCTGGTGGCCCCTGTCCTAATCAGAGAAATGAGAATGACCATTGGCGGGACTGTGAGATGGCCTGCGGCACATCACAGGCCCGTGGCACCTCACAGGCCCGCATAAATGTCCTTTTTTATCGTGGAAGGCAAGGGCCACCCCGGCCTGTGCCAGTCCCAGAGCTCGTATCAGCAGGAGAGAACCCGCGGCACCCTCTCCCTACCCGCCTCATTTCTCTTTGCTTTTCCTTTTGCTCTGTCTGAGGCATGTAAGGAAAGTGTCTCCAATACAGGTGACAGGGACAGGCTCCTCCCACCCACCCTGGCCCCCTACCTGCTCTCCCCCTGTGGACGGCTCACCCCACTTCTTCCCTTCAGGTGCATAGGACACAAGTGGCAGGCACTTGGGCTGTGACTGCAGTTTTCCTTGAAGCCTCAGAGGTTGGAAGGAAGATGGGCTTTGGTGGGAGGGGAGGAAATTTCAAGCAGGAATCCAGGCACAGCCCAGACGAGGTTGTCCCCAAGGCCTCTGTGGGCACAGGTGCTGTGAGACCAGCGCTTAGAGTTGGGGGATGGGAATGGTGTCCTGAGCTGCTGAGCCGTTTGGCCAGGTGTGTGTTCATGTCTGTGTGGGTATGTTGAAAGTACCTGGGTGTTCTCAGTGAGGTTCAGGGAATGATTGAATGATAAAGAGTTCTTTTAAAATATATCAGCTCATGTCCAGTGTGTGCTGAGAGCCAGTGACATCCTTTCCATTTAGGGTTAAGACTCTAGCTTCTGTCTTCCTGCTTATTCATTCTGCCCCAGTCCTGCTGGCCTTCCTTCCTGTTGCCACCTGGGGGCCTTCGTCCCTAGTGGAATGCTCTTCCTGGGTGCCCAAGGGCGCACTCCTGTGTCCCCTCCTCAAGACTTGGCTGAAAGGTCACCTGGGTGAGGTCCTGCTGTGACCGTGGTATGTCCAGCCAGCCCTCCTTGCCTTCCCCACCCAGCTAGCAGCTGTCCTGCCGCCAGCGTCCCTTCCCCACGCTCTTAGCATGTCCCTCACACAGTGTCCATTCCCTGCCTTCCTCTGGAGGACGAGATCCCTCTGTAGGGGTCGGGGCTTATCTGTCTCATTCCCTGAGTAGCCTCAGCCCTGAATCACTGTAGATCCTTCCATAGTATTCAAATGAGTGAAAAAAAAAAAAAAGAGCAAAGTAAGGCAGGAAACTGCCAACGCCTTGTGCAGTTTGGCTGTCAGTGCCTAGTAGGATCCATTGAGTAATTTTCCAATTTTGGAGAATTGGAGTCATTGTAGCATCAGTCAGGCCTCCAGTGGTCTGGGCCGGACCTGCCTCTCCTCTTAGTCATTCGCACATGCACGCACCTGGGTGTGTGCTTTTGTGTTTTCTTTTGTGTTGGCTGGGATAATGCTGGGTGTGCCCTAGGTTTCTGTGATTAAAATTGCAACAACATTCTCTCAGTTTATAAAACAAAACTACTTTTGACTGGATTTATCTTGTCTTTAGCCATTGTTACTGTTGACTTTTTTTTTTTTTTGGTCAAATATATCAAATATTAGATCAAATTGCTGGTCAAAGTCCTATGAATTGAGATACTCAGTTTTGTTTAAAATCCAATTACCTCCCCCAACTAGAAATTCTATTTTTGGGTCTTCAGCGCAGTTCTCATGAATTTTGTGTGCCACTTCCCAAGTTGTCTCTTGGACCACTGAATTAGGTGGCTAAACATCTAGGTGTGCCATGAACTGGTTTGGTCACCTAGCTTCCTTAAGCCTCAGTTTCCTTATTTTTGGGAACAGATGAGGATTTGGACTGATTTCCTCTGTGATGCCTTTGAACTCTATAATTAGGTCTTTCTTGGGCCAAACTAACAGTAATTTAAGTGGATAGCATGTGTGTACCAAATGTTAGCCGCAAGGCACTCTGCACGGTGTTGGAAGCAGTCCCTGTGGCCTTCACTCATGGGTCACCTCTGCCTCCCCTGTTTTGCCTTGTTTGTGCCCTGGTAGTCCCCAGCACTTGTACCAAGACCACCAGTGTTTGTATAGCCCTCTCCATCCTATGGCAGTCCATCCAGACTGGGCAAATTCTTCCTTCTCTTGCCTCACCAGAACTGCCACAATCTGAGTCTGGTGACATTAGGCTCTGGAGGTGGTTCAGTAAGAATCCTGGTGAGGTCATACTGGTTGTGTGCATTGATTGGATCTCTTGAATTAAATCTCCACTTTCTCATCTATCAAATGGAGTTAGTAGTTTCTCAACCTGGTTTCGAGGGTTAAATGTGACAGTATACGCAAACTGCTCAGTAAAAAACTTAAATGTTGTGGATGGTGATGATAACAAAGAAGAGCTATAGTGATGTGGAGGTAAAGAATGTCTGCCTCCAAAAACTGGTTAGACAATTAGAAAGCTGGTTTTTGATTTTAAAAGGCCTGGACTTGATTTAGTGCCATTTGGCTACAAAGTGGTGAAACATTAGATGGAACTCCAGGAAAGCCTGGGGGAAGCAAGCCAATCTGTGGCATGCATGTTACTGTGTTTTTCTTTTAAGACAAGAGATGTTAACATAGAATAGTTTTTGCTAAACTAAAGCCTCAGTATTCAGGTTTAATTGCAGTGTTGGCACTTTGCGATAGGTAAGTGGGTTTTGTGTTACAGTGTGGCACTGGGTCTCTACAAGCTTCGCCATCATTGTGCTAGATAGATGCCTCAGCATATGCCTGGCCATAGGAGGAAGGATTTGAGGCAGAAACCAAAGTCAAGGCTGCCTGCTAGAAGAGCAGAGGAAAGCACTCTTGACTGGGAGTTGCTCAGGCAGAGAGCAGGCCTGTGGACTTCTCTCTGCTAGTAAATAAATACTGCAGGCCCGAGGAACCTATTTGCATTCACAAGATGCAAGCTTGGCTCTCAGGATTTGCATTAAGGACCAATTTAAAAAATATTTTTTTTTTTTAGTCTTTTTTGAGGCAGGGTTTCACTACATGATTCAGGCTGGCCTTGAACTCACTTTGTAGCCCAGGCTAGCCTCGAACTTGCGGCGATCCTCCTGTTTCAGCCTCCTGAATGCTTGGGATTACAGGCGTGCACCACTGCGGCTGGCTAAAATTTGAAGAGAATTTGAACACATGGATGTTCAGTGTAGCATTATTCATACTGATAAAGAACTGCAAATCTATAGATCTAATATCCTAAACATGCAACCTTGGCATATTGCATCAGTAAAATGGGCATATTTTGACCTTTGGCCATTAAAAACACCAAAACCTCGCTGCAAAGAATTACTGCTGGAGGGCTGGGGATGAAGCTTAGCAAGTGCTTGCCTGGCATGTAGGAGGCCCTGGGTTTGCTCTCTAGTACAGAAAAACAGAGTGAACAAAAACTACTTGAAGTGATCACGGTATAACTACTAAGACAAAAAACAGGTTGCCAAACCATATGTGCCCAGTAAATCATTATTATTACTTTTTTGGTACCGGAAATTGAACTCAGGACCTTGCACTTGTCAGGCAGGTGCTGTGACACTGAGCTGTATCCCCGACCCTAAATTATTGTTTTTGTTTCCATTATAAAGTTTTAACTATTTTATTGCCTTGATTCTGTCCCCAACTGAATGCAAGTATCTGCTCATGTGACTTGGCTTGAGTCTAGAGATCAAAAAATAGATACTTTTGATACGTGAACTAGGAGTTTGAAAACAATGAGGAAGAAAATGGAAAATTCACAGGGCCACTCGTCGACAGGTTTTTTGAAGTAAAATTATATGTTCTTAAAAATAATCTGAAACCAGGAAAGAGAACGTTAGATCCTATCTGCTCCACTGTGAGTGACATAAAAATAACAGACAAGTGCTCTGCCTCTGCGACTTTACGTGTCATTTCTTTGTGAGATCATTGAACTGATTTTCATGCTGGCTGACACTTTTCTTGAGGGAGCCATCTGCAGAGGCCAAAGGCACTGAACGTGCTGTGTTGCACAGCCCAGACCTCAGAGCCCACTCCCTTGTTCCCGGCTATGGGAATGTTGGCTGCTGACAGCACATAGCGAGTCCATCCTAGGTGTCACCTTCAGCTGAAGGGAGTATCCCTCCTCACTCAGAAACTAGCATACACAGCTGGCCTCTCATCTGTCAACTCTGAGGGGTCTTCCTAGCTCCAGAGGTTCCCAAGGGATTGGCGGAGGCCTCAGTTGCCGCTGAATCATAGCCCACCTGCCCCGCTGTGCACCCTGCTCAGTAAGCCTCCTGCAGGCAAGCCTCTGTCTAGCAGCCTGATTCTTGACAAACCTACATCAGACTCTGTTTTGAAGAGGAGAAATCCGAGGGCTTCTACCATTGTTAAGAAGGGAGATTGCAGTCTGAAGTCTTTTCGCCCTCTCATCCCATCCTTTGATTCTTGGAATCTTCAGTAAACACAGTGGGCAGTAGACTTGTAGGGGCTCAGTAAATCTGCTCACCCCTCTGCGTGTGCCTGCTGGCCATGGGTGTGCCTTGAGATTGGTCCTGTGTATCCTGAAACAGGCTGCCCCCCCCCTCGTAAGCCCAAGCCCTGCAAAGGCTTGTGGGTCTTGACCTGAGGGCTTCTCTGTGCCTAGAGCAGATGTGTGCTGCTGCTGAGATCAGCACCTGGGGCCACCCTTTGCATGGGGTTGCCCAAGCACTGAGCTTCTGCTACCCACCAACTCTTGAAATGTCACCAAACAGGTGGCTGTTTGTTGCCGAGCAGGCAGATGGAGGACAGTTGCTTCTTTAGCTCTTGGTGAGGGAGGCCATTCTCGACACCTGCAGGATGGAGTTATGCACTGTGCCTGCCTCCTGCCTGGGTTGCCCCTATGATCTCTGTCCACAGCCATAGTGAACTGTATCTTGCTCTTTCATTCCTTGAAGCCCCCTTTCCTGCAGTGCCTCAAATTCTTCCTGTCTCACTGGATAAGCCTGCTCATCTGTTTCCTTTCTGTTTCCTGTCCTATCTTCTCCCGGCAGGGAGTGGGCTGGGCCTGGGCCCTGAGCATCTTGTCTTTGACACTTCCCCTGTCTTTGTTTCTTTGTGGCCCCCTGACCTGTGAACACTGGAAACTTCTCTCCCAGGCTTTTCCTTATTGCTTGGCATGGCATCTTTCCTAGTGCACAGCCACCTCTCAACTTGCTTGTGTTTGTTTGGGGATGGGTCTTGTGCTATGTAGTACAGGCTGCGCTTGAACTCGCAGTCCTCTTGCCTTAGTCTTGCAAGTGCTGGGGTTATAGACACGCACTACCACGCCTGGCCCAGACTTGCTTTTGCATACCTCTTGGTGAAGAAATTTCTACTCTGCTCCCCACATGGGTATTTTCACTTGTAATTCTTGTGCATGTACTGTGTTGCTACCGTGTTGTGTCCATTTTAATAGTACATCTTCAAAACCAGGCGTTCAAAGGTTGACATAAGGGAAGTTCTGTTTTCCTCATGCGGTCCCTTTGACATCCTCTGCATGGCAATTCCTAGATCAAGAATTCCCTGTGCTTGGGATGCATTAGGGTTGTGTCTCCATGGTGTTTCCTCCACCAGGTACTGATGAGACTGACTTTGCTCCATGATGAGAAGTTAGTCTTGGGGTGAGACATTTGCTAGGAAGCAGCCAGGTCAGGGAGGGTCATATAGTCATGGTCTGTCCCAGCATTGGAAGCTCCAGAGTAAGCCAGCCTTACACAAGATTCTGGCCTGTTAATGCATTTCAGAGGGAGATAATAATAATACTTGTCATGCTGGACATGGTGGCACATGCCTGTAGTTTCAGCACTCAGAAGGCTGAAATCAGAGGGTCGCTACAAGTTCAAGGGCAGCCTGTTCTACATAGTGAATTCAGGGTCAGCCTGTACCTCATAGTGAGACCTTATCTCAAAAAGTTGAACTGAACTGAACCGAACTGAACCGAACCACAGCCAGGCATGCTGGCGCATTCCTGTAATCCCAGATTCAGGAGGTTGAGGCAGGAGGATTGCAGCAAGTCCAAGGCCAGCCTGGGCTACATTGTGAGTTCAAAGGTAGCCTGAACTACATGACAAAACCGTGTCTCAACGAAACAAAACAAAACAAAACACAAAACAAAACAACCCTCACAAAAATAATACTTGTAAATTACGTAGTAAACATTAACCGAGCACCTAGTATGTAGCAGGTACCCCTATATGTAATTGGAGGCACAGAAAACCTCATTTCAATGAGCCCTAACACCCACCCCCACAACCCCTGGAGGTGAGCAGCAGGCCTGTGGCTTCTGTGGGCGTGATGGGGGTGGCATTGCTGAGCAAGGTGGGATGGGCAGGGACCCTCTGGGAGGACCTGGCACTGGATCTGAACCTTGAACCTCCTCAATCAGCAGACATGGAGGCTATGCCAGGCAGGGCATGGGCATCTGGGGAGCTGCTCAGTGCTTCCTGAGACTGTGGTGTTGCACAGGAGTGGGCCCTCCTCCATTAGATATATCCTGAAACTCACTGAAGAAGGTTATCTGAATAGGTCCCTTTGGCAGTGCTCCCCTTCTGAAGGATGTGGAGATAGACTCTTACCCTGCATTTACCATAGAGGAGACATCCAGCAAGGTCAGGGGAATTTCCCAAAGCCGGCCAGTGGCTGAGCCTGCCCCTGCCCCTTCCCCAGCCTAACAGCACTGGCTCTGCCTATGGGAGGCTCCCCTGCGTCCTGGGGCCAGTGGCAGTGAGCTTCTTCTCTTGGCCTCTTCTCTTTCAAACCAGGTCTTCTTCTCCCAGACTGTGACTTGGTGTGGTCAGCATGAGAGCTGACCCAGTTTCCAGGGCCCTTGGTTGAGCTGCACAGAGAGGGCGGTGTGTGGATGGATGCCTGCTCTGGCTTTCTGTGTTTGTGTGGAACCCCTGGGAACTGGTGCCCTCGCCCCACTGTCTGCCTGGGTCTTATGCTTGGAGAGCTCTTTTTCCTGAGGTTCAGGTGGACTTCAGAGTCAAGGAGCAGGAAGTCATCTCCCCTCAGACCGAGTGAATTTGGGGGAGGTCCAGCCCCTTGTAGAGGGGAAGCTCCTTGCAGATACGACTGTGTCTTCTTGGGTAATGGGTGGGGAACAGGCTTTGGAGCCAGACAGGTCTGAATTTGCCATTTTCCAGCTCTGAAACCTTGGAACAGTTATTTACCCCAAAGCTTTGATTTCTTCTTTTATAAAATGAGATTGTAATAGATCCTCCCGCAGGGCGCTCCTGGGAGGCCTAAGGAGGTAAAGTGTGCCGAGAGCTTAGCAGCAGGCCTGGTGTACACTAAGCTGTCTAGTACCTGGTCTCCAAATGTTAGTGGTTCTAATTATTCTTGAAGTGCCCACTGTGCCTGGTGCTAGTATTTGTTGAAAGAATGTCTGAACTCAGGTGTGTCAGTGTTTGTTAAATAGGACATATTAAGATCTTGATTAAATTGTTTCTGGTCACCAGTAAATTTTTACCTCAGAGAGGACCATCCTGTTTTCTTAACTCCCCGTCTCTGAGGTTTTATGATTCTTCTGTGCAGCCCTTCAAGGATTTTCCTCAATGTCAACACACTGACAGGCATGGCATTTAACAAGGGTGGTTGGCTTGGATGCCTACCTGCTGGCTTGGGTCTGGGATCTGAGGCTTTTGAGCTGCGAAGTCTGATGCCTGGTTGTTGGCATGAAGCATCAGGGTAAGTAGTTCCCACTCCAAAATGTGGTTAAGACTGTAAAGTGGTCAGCCTGTAGGACTCCCCAGTGAGTTTTCTGGGCAGCGGTTTGCTGGGAGGATCCCTGCTGAGGACACAGGAGTGGCAGGCTGTGTAGGCTGACCATGCCACAGCATTGGGATGGGAGGAGGGAGCATGGGGCCACAGCCCCCTGGGGATGGGCTGGAGTCTTCAGAGCTGGGGAGCTGTGACCTTCACTGTGTCCCAGACTCCCACCCTGGGACTTGTGGACCCCTCCTCTGGTTCTCCTTGCTCTGTCTGTGAGGCTAGTTGAACCAGGGGCTGGGATTACAGGCATTTGCTACCCTACCTGGTTTGCCTGAGTAGGCCGGGCAAGTGGTCATTTGTTTCAGCAGCCGGAGTGGTGCTGGTGGAGGGAGTGGGAGCCGGGGAACCCTGGCCTGCCCGACTGGAGACTTGGGTTCTTTTCCACATCTACCAGCCATATGCTGGGTGACATTCAACTGACACTCAGAATCTGTGGGCTGCGTCTTCTTCAGCTGTAAAATGGGGACACCAGTCCCTTGAGTACTTTCCCAATCTTTGATGGTGAAACACCCTGGAGAATTCCCAGCTACTGTTGTTTCATTTTGTTTTGTTTTGTTTGTTTTTTTGTGAGGCAATCTATACATGTGGTAAAAGACATTGGACAGTTGTAAAAGGATGGGGAGCAAAAGAAGAAACCTCCTTCCTCCTCCATCCTCTGACTGCCAGTTTCCCTTCTCAAAGGCATTCACGACAAGTTTTAGAGATTTTCTGTGCATGTACACCCACAAATGTGCACACGCGTTCCCACCTTTAAAATTTTAAAATTGTGAAATACGCTTTCAAAAACATGTACAAGCTGGGCACTTCTGTAGTCCCAGCTACTCAGGAGGCTGAGGCAGGCAGATCACTTGAGCTAGTCAGGGTATACATACAGTTTAAAGGATGCTACACTGAACGTTGAGTACCCACTTCTCAGGTTAAGAAACAGAATTTTCCCAGTTCCTAGAAGCCTGCTGTGTTCCTCTTCCGTTTTACTCCCCCTTCCTTCTGAACAGGGATATGCTATTTATGTTCTTCTGTGCTTTTTTTTTTCTTTTTTAACTTATAGCTGGAGGGTTTACTTACATGTATTTTTTTCCCCAGGCCCCCTAGGACTGGTGATTGAACAGTGGGGCTCTTTGCTATATCTGCAGCCCTTTTCAGTTTTTAATTTTGAGCTGGAGTTTTGCTAAGTTGCCCAGGCTGACCTCAAACTTTCAATCTTCCTACCTCAGCCTCCCAAGTAACTGGGATTATAGGTATATGCCACCATTCGTAGCATGTCTTATTTTTAATAGCGCCATAACATTTCCTCTACATGGATGTGCCATTATTAGTAGCAGTATTTTTGTTTTTTAAAACTGTTCCTCTCTTGATGGATGTTTAGGGTGTTTCCAGTCTTTTGCTGTTACTAAAAATGCTGCAATAATTTTTCTGGCTTCCAGGAAATGACATTAATCAAAATGTGCTGTAAGAGGTCCTTTTGCATCAGCCTCTCTGATCTGTCAGTCGTTTCTAGGACGTGCAAACACTCAAAGCAGAGAAGCCTCAATGATTCTGGCCTCCTCACACATCATGTCCCCTGGCAATCTCTATGTACCTTGCCGGTGCCGGCGTTTCCTGGTGGGTGGCACACCTTCCTTGATGCCCATGGGGCCTGGGCTTCTGGAGACTGTGGGATCCCCAGCTGGACCTCAAGTTGGGTACCTGCCATGGGTGTGTTAATGGGAACTCAGCTGCAGGCCATGCTCCAAAAAGAAAAGTTCCTTTTCTTTGCGTTATGCAACCTCCTTGCAAGGGTCTGTGTCTGCTCTTCTGCTTTTCTTCATCTTTCTTTAGAGGGCAGGAGGGCTGGTTTAGGGGTTCAAGCTCAGGACACTTGGGTTTTTGAGATGAGCATCCTCATTTTCCCTTTCCTGCTTCATCTTTCTCTCCTTCATTACCTCTTTGCCCTTTCTCTCCCCTTTTCTTTCTTCATCTGTGCTATAGACTAAAACTCCTGGTAACCTGGCTACTTCTCCCATCACATGAGCAGAAATTCTGCCCCTTCTTTCCTTCTTTTGTGGTTCTGACTGTGAATGGCGCCCAGTGGGAAGCTGTGGGGTGGTGGAGCTCTGGGCAGCTGTCAGTGAGTTGGGATATGGGGCCATGGCTGCCCCATCTCTCCTGTCTCCTGCCAAGCTGGTCCTGTGTTACAGGCCTCTTTCCTGACTCTTGTTCAGGGTGTGTGGCTGTGAAGTGGAGAACAGATCTCCCTGTGAGGAGGTTGAGAAGGGTCAGCAGCAGGAATGATGGCCTTTGTGTCTGGGGGGAAAGGGCTGAAAGTGGCTAAGAGGGTCTTTTGGGGGCTGAGGAGGTGTGGCCACCTTCTTAAAATGACAGTGTTCCCTCAGTTCACCAATCTGAGAAAAAAAGGGCCGCTGGTGAGCTGCTGCCACTAAAATTGGTTTGAAGAGGCCAATAAGCTGAGACCTGGAAGCATTTGTGTGTGTGCATGGACTGTCTGTCTGTCCATTCATGTGCTGATACCCCTTACTGAAAGGTGGTCAGGTCCTGGGTGAGTGGGGAACTCGGGGATTGTATTGAGCAGATCAGTATGACTCCATTTCACACCAGCAACTAAGGAGACCTTACAAAATCACCAGTCTAATTCCCCATTTCTGCATTTGTAAAGTGAGGTTGTTAAGAGGATCCACCGAGAGTTTCCTCGTAAGGGCTGAAGTACACAATAAGTGCTGCACAAATGCTAGCAATTATTAATGTCTTTCAGGAGGCTTTATCGACAGTTTCTGTAAAAGACCATAACAGATTAGCTCATGTATTATGGAAAATAAGGTTGTATTGTGAAACGAATAGAAAATCTTGTGTAAAAATAACAGTTTTGTTCTCTGCATTTTTAAAAACACAGGTGACAGAAGCCTTGCAGTTCGTTCAGCACTACTCCAACATTTTAGCCAGAGCAGCCCTCTTTCTTCCCCAGAGCCTGTCAGGGGTGATATGGGGGCTGCAGTGGCTGGAAGGGTGGGTCAGGGGTGCAGAATGTGGGCAGCAGGCCCCCTGGGCTTCCTGTGGTCCAGGGAGCATTTGCAACACTTATGTGTGGTCAAGTTGTGCAAATTGGTACTATCTTTGAATTGTGATTTGAAAGTACTTAGTAAAACTGAAAATGTATATTCTTAGGATTCAGCAGTCCAACTTGTAGAAACCATAGCCTGCAAACATACAAGCATATACCCAAGGCTGTTCGCTGAATAAAAGGCTAAAGGCACTGAAGTGTTCAGAATAGGGAGAATGACTGAAAATGAACAAGGTAGATCTATGGACTGTCATGGAAGGTTTTCATGATATATTGAGTAAAAAAAGATGATGCGGAACCATGTATATAGTGTGCTTGTACTTTTTGTGTGTGTATGCCTGTGGTACCTTGATCAAATCCAGGACCGCTCTGGTACTGTGCCTCTGCGCTATATTCCTGACCTGATCCGATCTTCCTTGTCTGTGTCCGTGTCTGTCTGTCTGTTACCCACCTGTCTACCTGAGATGGAGGCTTGCTATGTTGCACCTTAATCTGCTGGGCTCAAGTGATCCTTCTGCCTCAGCCTCATGAGTAGCTGGGTCTACAGGTGTGTGCCATTGTGTGCAGCCCAGTTCTATTTTTTTTTTTTTTTTTTTTTTGTACTGGGGATCGAACTCACAACCTTGCACTTGCCAGGCAGGCGCTTTTGCCGCTGAGTTGTATCCCCAGCCCCCAGTCCTATCTTTGAAAAGCATCTGTGTATGTATCTGTCCCTGTCCAGGCTTGTATGTGTACACACAGATACACAAAGCACTCTCGTACTCGCAAGTGCTGCAACCAGCTGGGAAGACTTCACTCCATCCCAACTGTTGACAGTAGTTAACTTTAGGAGGATGAAGAGGAAGCTGGAGTTTTACCCCCCGCCCTTAAAAGGCTACTACTTCTGGGCAGTTTTACTTTCTAGTTGGTGTTTTCCTCCAGTTGAAAAAAGAAAGGGAAATAAAAGTGTGCCAGTCATCTCAGAGGTAAGAAGACATCCCAGGAGGGCGGTAGATTTGCCTGGCTGGAATGTGTCATTGCTGAAAGAGAGCAAAGGGGCTCTGATGCTATGAAAGCCAAGTCTTTTCCAACAGCCCCTGCTCCTGCCTTGCTTTGCCCCTGGCAGGCTGCTCTGTGGGCTGCTTTCCTGCTGCACTCTGCTCACCATCTGTTGAGGAAGCAGTTGTTAGGCTGTTAGTGTGCTCCCCTCCCATGTCTAATTTAGCAGGCCACCCTTCTCTCAGTAGGTTGAAGCTATGGGATCACCCTTTAATTATTTACTGGGGTCAGCCACCTGACGGAACTCCTTTGCTGGAGACAGACAGTACTGACAAGCAGATTAGTTCCACATGGGAGGGAGGAGGAGCCTAGGAGGGTGCATGCAACAGCTTTGAGTGGGTGGCTTCCAAATAGAAATTCACGAAGCATCAAGGAAGGTGATTTTAATCGTGGCTGGTCTAGACCCTGGGATTCAGGGGTAGCCAAGTAGAAGGCAGTGGCTGGCACTGCCAGGCAGCCGTGCTCCCCGGGCCTGCTTGTGAGGGGGTTCTTGTTAGCTCTCCTTTGCGTTGCTGGTAAGCCCACATCTGCTCAGTTACACCTGCTTGATCCCAGTGCCATACTGTATTCCTCTAGGAATGATTGGGCTCTTGCTGGCAAGATCTTTCTCCAGCCAGTACACCTGAGCCCAAAGACCAGCCCTGCCTCTGCCCTGCCCTGTCACCTTGGACAAGCCTTTTCCCCTCCCTGGCTGAATTACTGATGTTCCTAAATCAGGGGACTTTAAGAGGCAAGTCTTATTCTTGTCCACCTCTGGAACATTCTTAGTAATATGCACATCCATGCTGTTTGTGGGGAAAGAGCCGTGAGGTTGGCAAAGGCCCAGAATTCCAGATTCCATGTGTACATGCTGGACACACGGTGTGACTCCTGATCTGTCATGTAATTGTGTTCAGATTTTGACTTGGAACAGGGAGGAGGTGGGACACATTTTGAGCTGTGGCTTCCTATACTTGCCTTCCAGAATGATAAGGATTTCTGAAAATATGGTTAAGTTCCTGGCATGTGATATGTGCTCATTAAAGAATGTTATGAACTTAGTGCTTGGCATTCCAAGCCCCGCTTTTTGTCTTAACTGGAAAATATATTTCATATAGGGATGGAAATGGGAGTGATCTTTCTTGATAAATGCCAATTCATAGAAAGCGTTGGCATTGGGACTTGCCATCCTTTCACAGTGTTCTTTATTCTGATTATGATTGGCAGCATGTATTGTACAGTTGACCATATGTGATGCATGTGACAGCTCTGACCTTCCTTAACTCTCATGGAGCCCTGTAAAGAGGCATGTTATTGTTCCTTTTTGGGGGGGGGGTCCTGGGAGTCGAACTCAGGACCTTGCGCTTGCCAGGCAGGCACTTATGCCACTGAGCTATATCCCTGGTTCTTCTTCCTATTTTGTAATTGAAGAAATCAAGACCTAGGAAAGTGAGGTTCCATAGCTCATGCAGTCAGTAAATGGTAAATCTGAGACCAGAGCAGGAACCTTCAGGTCTGAGTTTTTATTTTATGTATTTATTTTTATTTTGTGGTACTGGGGATATGTATTTATTTTTATTTTGTGGTACTGGGGATTGAACTGGGGGCCTTCACATTGAACTATATCCCCAACTCCCTCAGCCCCCTTTTTTGGCACAGGGTCTTGCTAAGTTGCCCAGGATGGCTCCAACTTGTGATCTCCCTGCCTCAGCCTTCCAGAGTACTGAGATTATAAACACATGCCACCATGCCTGGCGCAGAGTCCTTATTCTTAATTTTTCGTGTGTATTTCTCTGGATAGAAAGCACACTGAGAGGCCAGGAGGAGCTCTAATCCTGAGGCTACAACTGAAACACCCAGACGAGACAGGAACTCATGTCCTTGAATGTTTTAATCGGGTAGAGTTCTCAGAGACATTAGCAACCATGAGGTGCTTATGGTTTTGTCTGGCCCTGAGAGTCGATGGAACCTCAGCCGCCCATATAGGCCACATGATTCAGTTTTGTCTTGTTTATTTCAAGTGACCTTGAATTACCTGAAACTTAGGGAAATGTGTTCTTAATTTGCCCTTCTAACAATGCTGATTTTTCCCTTCTAGCTTGGATTTAAATAACCCTTCCTTCTGTGTTGTCATGCACTTAAAAAGCAGCATCATACAAAATCCCAACCCTAAACTCTATAATTACGGGGTATGGTGAGGAGGGAGGGCATCAAATAGGAAATAATGGGCTCGGCAGAAGATTGGACGTTGCACTGGTTATATTCAGTAGCAGAGTTGAAGCTTTTTGCTTGCTGCTGCTGGAAAACTTAAAAAGCAAAATAACCCCTGCCTCAGTGGAGAGGTTTGGTTGTCGATTTGACTCCCTTTAATTTGAGGCACCAAGCTTCCTCTGCTCGGCTGGAGGGCTGGAGGGCAACTTGAGGATCCCGAGGCTGCTTGCTTTTGTCCTCGCTGCTTGGGACAGCTGTCATAAATGTGGGGCTTTGATGTCTTCAGAGCTGGGAGCAGGGGCCTAGAAATGTTGGAGGGTCTGTGAACTGGAAACAGGGTTCCTTTCTGTTCTCTGACAAGAGGGAAGAGTGTACGGAGCGCTTGCAGAAACAAGTCTTTTAAAAAGGCCCTGGGGACTTGAAACTTGAGGGTGAAGATGCCACAGGGCTTGGTGCAGGGAGTGTGCACTGTCACCCCTGGAATGGCGCGCGTGCCAGAGACTGGAAGTCACAGGGGCAGCTGGGTTTGCAGTCCAACCAGCGAGCTTTCTGGACCTGTGAGGGAAAGAAGGGAGAGAACAGCAGGTGGCAGTAACTGGGAAGCTCATCCTCTATCCCAGGCATTAGAAAAGTGAAAGGGGGGATTTACTCAGAGTCCTGTGCCTGGTCAGTGCTGTAACTGAACCTGGGATGTGGGCCCTCAACTCACAGTCAGTCTCCTTGGCCTGACTCTAACACAGCTAAGGTTTTTCCAGAGACTTGTTAAGGGTCTGGTGTTTGGGATTCTAGAGACATGAATGAACAGGTCTTTTAACTTACTCTTTTTTGTTTTTTGTTTTTTTAGAGGTACCCGGAATTGAACCCAGGGCTTTATGCACGTTAGGCAAGTACTTTACCACTGAACTGTATCTATAGCCTTTAATTTACATTTAAAAGCAATAAAGAGCAGGAAGGAGATTTCTGACGCCTGAGCTTTAAAAAACCCAGCTGGACAAAAAAAATCTCGATGGAGCTGTTACCATGCTCCTGTGCACAGCCCTGACTGCCCTGACACCTGATAATGAAGGTTTCCCTGGGTGCTGACCCCTCCCAGTTCTCCAGGAAGCTGGTTTTGGACCCTGGCCGCTGACTCAGTGTGGCTGGGTGGTTCCCAGCCCTGGGAGGCGGCCCTGGCAGTGTCCCTGGACCCAGCCCATGAGCAGGTGCCCCAGGTGATCCTGCTCCCGCGCACTCATTCACAGCTGGAGGGGCAGCGACGGGGGCCCCACACAGTTGGTAAGCAGAGGGGCTGGGACCGGGAGGACGGTGTAGGGCAGCGCTGGTGGAGGGCCCAGGTGTATGAATGGGCGTGATTTCTGCACCAAGCAGGAGGCCTTCACCTGTCGGGCAGGGAAAGGACAGTGAAGTGGAGTTTGGTTTTGGGACTGAGCCTGTGGGAAGCTTGGTTTCAGCAGGGCAGGAGCTTGAGGGCTTTTTGAAAAGAATGTGTACCTCAGTGGCAGAGGGACCTGGGAACACTTATTCCATCTTCTGTCACTGTCCCTGTGTCTTGTCCCCTAGACCTCTAACACTGATCTCAGTCCCCTGGCCTTGTGTCTTATCTTGGTTTACAGAAGAGCCTAGTTTATCTGTGTGTGTCTTTGTGTGAGATCTGTACGTGTGACTCTGACTGTTTCTATAACTCAAGGAAAGTCCAGGGGGTGGGGCACGGTATACAGGCTGGACCGGGAATTTCAGAATGCAGGTCCTGGACACCTTAGGCCTCGTTCCTGGGGCTCCCTGGGACACAGCCCTCTTGTCCGCCTCCAAGGGTGCAGATGTGCACAGAGGGAAGCTCAGTGGTCATTTCTAGCGTTTCCTCCAGTTCTGGAATCCTCTGAGCAGTACTGTCCAGTGAGACCGTCCCCGCCTGGTAACACATGACTGCCAAGGTTTTTTTTTTGGCACCGGGGATCGAACTCACAGCCTTGCGCCTGGCCACTAAGCCAAACCCCCAGCCCTGGTTTTTTTGAGACAGAGTTGCACTATGTAGTTCAGGCCAAGCCGGCCTTGAACTCACAACACTCCGCCTACTTCAGCCTCCCGAGTGCTGGGATTAAAGGCGTGTGCCACCACGCCCGGCTTCAAGGGGAGTATTTTTAATCATGTGAGTTCAGAGAAGTAACAGTGCAAGTTCTCGTAGAATGTTCATCGCTTTGTCAGTCACATAGGCCCTGTGGAACCTGACTTGGTGGCAGTCCTGCAGTTCTCGTAACTGCCTGTCACTGACCAGGAATTCGAAGTCTGGAATTGTGTGTATGTTTTTAAAGTGGTATCCTATCTGTCTTTAGGGTTAGCAAAATCTTACTTACTAGTGTTGCCCTGGGAGCTGGAGGGAACAGTTAGCACTGTTCTCCGCAGGCTTCTTTAGTAAGTGCTTCTGAGCTTTCTGAGCTCTGTCTCCAGGGCCGCGAAGGGCCCCAGGCTCTGGCTTTTGGGGACTTCATGGGCCAGTGGGCAGGTTTCACATTTTGAATCCCTTTCAGCCAAGCTGGAAGGGGTCTGTCTTTCCTTTAGTAACTGCAGCATGAACAAGGCTTATTTTGGATGAGACGGAGGCCTGGGATGGGGGGAGGGTGATGTTTTATGTTTGCCTGAGGGGTTGGCTTATCTCCACTCACCCCAGTGTGATCAGAGAGAGGCAGCCATGATGTTGCTCCTGTTTGTCCCTGATTATATTTAACAAGATGGGAGCTGGAGATGGGGCAAAAGAGAATTCTAGCTCATAAAACCCCAAATTCTCCTAGAAACTCAAGAGTTGAATTTTAAAAGCTGTGTAACTTGCTGTTCTTTTTCTGTTTTGTTCAGCCTTGTGGCTAATTCTGGCTGATTTAAAATCTTTTTCCCCTGCTGAGTACTGGGGATTGTACATCCCTAGCCCTTTATAAATTTGTTTTTCAAAGATGGGGTCTGCCTAAGTTGCCAAATTGTCTACACTGGACTCGAATTTGTGATCCTCCTGCCTCAGCCACCTAGGTGCTGGGATTATAGGCATGTACCACCAAGCCTAGCTCTGATATTAAATGTTTGAAATGTGTTATAATCAGATTTCCTAGTCGTCTTTCCTTCTTTTTCCCTGTTCTCAAAAAAGATGCCTTCCCACCTGGGCCTCTGGCTGACAGTGCCCACTCTTGGGAACTTTTTTGGGATTGTGGCCACCAATGAGGATGAAGCCCTGAGCCTATCATTCCATCTTACATGGGGTACTGGGCCTGGGGAATCGTCACACCCACCCAGACTTGGCACCTTTTAGTTCTTTTGGCTTTTCAGACCAAAAACTGTCCTGGAGGAGGATCCTGAGGGGCTGGCAGTGTGCTAATGAATTTGCTAGTAGCCTCAGCACTGTTATGTCATTGCTTAAAGTGAGAGTGTGAACAAGTGTCATAGAAGACACATACACCTCCTCAGGCCACCCTGAAATCCAGCTTTGTCAGTTACGCAGGAAGTTCCAAAGCCCCACGTGGTCTTCATTTTTGTATAAACAGGAAGTATCAGATCCTCCCGGCTCTGGAATTTTCTATGGGGTAGCAGTAAGTGGGACTTTCCTCCTTCCTTTTTTGGATCAGGATGCTGAGCTGGTCCTTGAGGTCAGTAGGTGAGCAAATGTTTGGTTCTCAACTCCTTCAGTTGCATCCTTTTTGATATGGGGCATCCAGGGCTTGCAGTATGCATTAATTGGTAATCCTGTTTCACAGGCCCACAGGGATGAGGGAATGTCAACCCTATGTGTGCAGAGACCCAGAGGCTAAGTGGGCCAGTTGAGCCCAGGGTTGGAATTTATCCCCTTGTCACAGGTCCAGGAATCCCAGTGACTTTGCTTGCTGCCCTTTCTGGGAAACTCAGCAAAGTACAAGCTGCAGGGGGGGCACCCAGGTGACTAATGATCCTTGGAGAGGGCACTGATACATAACCCTAAGTCCTGAGAGAAAGAAGTCATCTCCTTACAGTTCTTGAATGACTTCCAGGAGAAAGTCTGAACGCAGTCTCCTTTTTCAGAAATCAAGGAGTGAAAACCAGGTGTGATGGCGCATGCCTGTAACCCCACCACTTGGAGGACTGAGGCAGGAGGATATCTGTGAGTTTGAGCCTGGGCTACACAGCAAGACCTTGTCTCAAAAAAAAAAACCAAAAAACAAAAAACAAAAAAAAACCATGGAGTGAGATTGGAGAGAAAAGACCTCAGAATCCCAGCCTTTCATAGGCAACAGGGTATAAGAGATTTTAGAAGGTTGCTTTGTTTTAAGTAACATTTAATAACATTGTTTATAGTTGTTTTTATAGAAATCTCTGTATGCCACTGATGTCTCCTTTATGGTAAGAATGTGAAGTTTCTTTTCAAACAAGTGGAGTATATTTTTAAGAAAAACAATATTATCGATGGCCAGTTCCTAAAGAGATGAAGAACCAGTGTTGGAGAAAGCCTGCCGGCTTAGCATGGAGCACGCGATGAGGAGAGTGGGCCTCACTGGTGCGGCGGCGTCGCCTGTGCCTGCCTGCGAGGGAACAGGGAACGATACCTCCCTGCAAGGGCTGGCGAGTTAGTGCAGGCGCACACCAGACCATCAGGGTGGCGCTTTCTTTCTGGGATGGGTGGGCAGGTTGGGGCAGGTTTTGCTGTCAGGGTGGGGCATGCGTGCGTGCATTTTGCCTTCCACAGCAGTCCTGCTTTGCCCGTGAAAATAAATGCCTCTCGCCTGGCTAGCTCTCTTTACACATCCCTTGGTCTTTATTTGGGAGATTTTAACCACAGGGAAGCAGCCCAGGAGTTTCCAAAGAAGAAAAATCCACTGACCAAATCCTGGCTTTAAACTCCTGTTTTCCGGGCAACCCACTGGTTCTCCAATGTTGGTCATGCTCAGGCTCACCTGGGGGTCCCAGTGCACCACAGAGGCCCAGGTTCTGCTCCACTGTGCCCCGCTGACCTCTGGGTGCCTCCAGGTGACCCCTGGACACTCTAGTGTTTGGGATGGTAGCCTACATGGTGGAATTCTCTCTGGGCACCCATTGGGATCCCCTGGAGAGCCATTAAAGCTATTGAGTCCTAGACCACCCCCTCCCAAGGATTCCATCTGGATTTTTTTTCTTTTTTCTTTTTGTGGTGCTGGGGATTGAACCCAGGGCCTCATGTTTGTTGGGCAGCTGTTCTACTACTGGGCAGCATCCCTGTCTCCAGACCTTTTTATTTTTCTTATTTTGAGAAAAATAAAGCTGCCTAGACTGGCCTTACTCTTATGGTCGTTTTGCCTCAGTTTCCTGGGTAGCTGGGATTTTTAACATGCTCTTCAGGTGTTTCTGTTGTATGGGCATGTGGATACCGGCTGGCTTTGTGTAATGCTGGGCATGTCACTTCCAGACTGTCTTTCATCATGTCTAAGCCCACCAGGGTCACTTCTGACTGATGCCAAAGGGAGGACTTCAGAGGTGTCACTTCAGGGCCTCTGTCCAGGCACAAAACCTCAGGCTTTGCTGTGGAGACCTTTAGGGAAATGAATGCAACAACATGTGGGAATGTTTTGGATCAAGAAGCAAAGGGACTCAGGAGACATTTAAGAAGAGTGTGGCTGCAGAGACAACCAAGGAGCGCTCAGATCTGAGGGGTCGTCTGTGGGAAATGGGGCTAGAAGGCTGCACAAGTCTGTCAGAACAGGGGTGGAGGGTCAACAGCTTCAAGAAATGCTCCAGGTACCAAAAAGGTCCTTGAAAATGTGTTCAGAACTGGAGTGACAAGTGCACCCTAAACTCATGAGTAGTGGTGACTCAGGAGGTGGAGGGAGGCAGGGCCTCCGCTGTTAGGTCCCTGGGTGGCACAGGTAACCAGCCAGGAGTGGGCGGAGACTGAGGCAGATAGAGGGTCAGAGACAGCTGCAAAGCGCAGGCTGCTTTAGTCTGGCTGCCCAAAACATCCCCAGGATGGGCTTCTATGGATCCTAGTAAACCCACACTTGGTCACTGCTGTTATGTGGTTGCTATTGGTCAATTTAAGGAGCTGTGAAGGGAGATCAAAACTTAGGAAGACTAGAGAGGGCAAAAGCTACCCCAGGTTTTGTTTTGTTTTTCAAGACAGGACCTTGCTATGTAATCCAGGCTAGGTTTGAGCCCACCCACAGTGATCCTCCTGTCCCAGCCTTCTAAGGGCTGGGATTACAGGCATGTGGCATCATGCTCAGCTTGTCTCAGCTTTTAAGAAGTTAGGAAAAAGGTGCATTCTAAAAATCATAGTCTCCCTAGACTCGGACTCCACTTGCAAAAAATACCTGGAAAATACTGTATACCCCTGCTTTCTGAGCACAAGTGGAGAGCCCAGTCTGGGTCAAGGTGATGGCCACCTTGTATTTTATTTGCAGTGCTGGGGACTTAACCCAGTGCCTCACACATGTTAGGCAGGTACTTTACTTTGGAGCCACACCTTCAGCACTTCTTAAAATTTTGAGACAGGATTTCTCTAAGTTGCCTAGGCTGGCCTTGAACTTCCATGTGTAAATGCACCTGGCGCCACTTTGGTTTTTCAAAACGGCATGCTGGAGTGACTGTCCTGGTCGGTAGTGAGGGCAGGACTGCTGCCTCCTGCGGCCTGTTTCTGAGACCCTTTGTGGAGCACCAGCAAAGCCCTTGTGATGTTGGCCTGCACTCCCCAGAGTGAAGCTGAGTCCGGCTCACGTGGGCACAGTGTTGTGAAGTGCAGACGGGACTGAGTGAGATACAGCTGTGGGTCTTCAAATTCACCAGCCACCGTCAAGACAGCCGGGCCCCTGAAGTTTGATGGGCTTTGTTTTTGGAAGGGAGGCAAAGGGGGTGTGTCTCAAGGAAGTGACCACGGCAAGCACACAGTTCACTGTGTCCCCTGTTTTCTGAGATTAGCTGGGAGGTCTGGTGGAGGTGGCAGGGGCTGAAGTGGTTTGCGAGGTCTGTGCTAGCGCTGTCATCTCGTCAGTGAACCTGTGTCAGGCCTAAGGCACGCCCGCCTCTCCCATCCTGTGTCATTGCAGCACTTTGGATAAAGACATGTTTCCTAAAGGCCAAGTCTGGGAGGCTGAGCTGGGAGGGTGGCCAGCAAGCTTAGGAAGGTGCAGGGCTCAGTGGGTTCGCAGCACAGGGAAGACTGTCTGCAGTGGGCGTACAGCTGCGCCCCTGGACAGAAGGTCCCTGGAGGCGATGAACCTGAAGTCTGTAGTATCAGTGAAAAGTTGCCTTGGTGAGCTTAGACGTAATGAAAACCACAGAAGTGACATTCCCAAGGCCCCTCAGCCTGGGTGGCAGCTGTGTACCTGCAGGCAGCACAGTCTAGGGTTGGATGGTGTGAAAGATGCAGTGGCTGTCGTGCTCCAGGTGACTCCTCGTGTCTGCCAGCAGAGTGAAGGACACCTTGGGCTTTGCTAGTGGAGGCTGGTGTTGAGTACTCTCAGGACTCCTCCTACCTGGACCAGCCAGGCCTTATCTGCGAGTTCATGTTCTATTCAGTGTATGTAGCACTCTTTATTTTTAAACTTAATTGGCTACATTAGAAACCGTTTTGTTGTTGTTATTGTTTTTAGATAGGGGCTTGCTATGTAGTTTAGGCCAGTCTTGAACTCTGTATGCCTGGCAGGCGCTGTGCCACTGAGCTACAACCCTGACCCCTCCAGGCTGGCTTTGAACTTGCCTCAGGCTCCTGAGTACTGGGATTGCATGTGTATCTCACTATGCCTGGCTTCTAGAAATGATTGTTTTGCCTGGGTGTGGTGATGCATGACTATAATTCCAGCATTCTGGGAAGCTGAGGCAGAAGAATTGCAAGTTAGTTCAAGCCCAGCTTGGGCAATTTAGCAGTTTATTGAGACTTTTTAATGGAAAGTGCTGGGATGTAATTCAGTGGAAAGGTCATGGGTTTGATTCCCAGTTCAGCCAAACAAACGAACACCCTAAATCCCCCAAGATACTGTTTCGAAGAATATTTTAAAGTTCTAAACACAGCACTACAGCAACTGAAAATCTAGGAAAAACTGGGGCTCCCTTTTGGAACAGATACTAACAATCTTGTGGGTGATGGGTGCGCAGAGGTACGGGAAAGGAGAAGAGGTGGTTTGTGGAGGGAAGCCGACCACCAGTCTTCAAGGGGCTGGGAGACCCTCTGTGGGGAGGAGGCAGAGGAGATGGTGGAGTCTGGCTCTGACTGCCGATCTCAGTGCCCGATTCTTTAGGAAAAAGAAGGAAAAGAAACAAAGGTACGAGGTTTATTTCAGAGCAAACCTGCGAGTGATGGTGCTGGCATTTAGGCTAGTCCAGATCCTGTTGCATAGGCCATGGGGTCTTTTATAGGGTCTTGGGGTGGGGGTGGGGGATTGCAGCTATGGCAAGAACAAGGCTTGACAAAGGGTAATAGTTGCCCAAGGACGAGGCTTGGGAACATGCAGAGAGGGTGCTGTCAGTAGCCGGACTGGTAGTGCTATGAGGTGCTGAGTGCAGCTGTGCTGGGGGGCGGGTTTAGCGTGTTCTCTGATCAGCCTACGGCACAGTGGTCACCTATATTCCTTCAGGTGTGAACGCTGAATCCTAGGCG
Source organism: Dasyprocta punctata (assembly GCA_004363535.1). Classification (NCBI taxonomy): domain Eukaryota; kingdom Metazoa; phylum Chordata; class Mammalia; order Rodentia; family Dasyproctidae; genus Dasyprocta; species Dasyprocta punctata. The sequence goes on from RJWM01002762.1 coordinate 120,715, forward strand.
CAGCATTATTGGAAGCAGATCAAACTTACATAGAACTCCAGGATGCAGAATTCTGACCAATGGGTACGCAGGTTGTATCCTAACGGTAATAGCTGCTATCTTTGAGTCTTTTCTCTGTCCCAGGCCTTGTGCTGAGATAACACTGTGAAAAGCTGCGGAATTCAGGCCAAAGGCTGTGTAAGTTTGTGAGAATCATTGCTGATGTTTATTGAGTTCTTCTGTTGTGCTAAGCTCCTTTTATGTATCATGGCATTTAGTCCTCTTTACAGCCAGCATTTTGGCTTGTTTCGGTTGCTTTGGAGGTAGAACATTGACCAAGGCTGTGAATTAAGTCATCGTCATTGGGAGCTAACCTAAACATCATCACAGTGATCACGCTGCCAGGCACTACTAAACACTTTGTATCCATTATGATTAATCTTCGTAATAATTCTGTGACAGTTTGGGGATTGTTATCCCAGTTTTGAGGGGGAGTGATTGAAGATCAGATGAGCCACTGTGGCATAGCATGCAGATTTCACACCAGTGGCTACAGTGTGTCCCTCGAAATGAACTTTGCCCAGATGCTGAGCTTCTTGATGCTTGCGCAGGTTGATCCAGCCTCCATGCCTGTCTCCTAGACTGGTACCTTAGTGCAGGACTCAGAATGCACAACTGCAGGTGACAGCCCTGATGGATGACCAAGGTTGAGAACTTGGAGAGCCACCCAACTAGGAAATGCCAGAGCTGGGACTTGGAGCCAGGTCTGTTGAATAAAGGGCCAGCGCTCCTAAATCAGAGCTGAGAAGAGACAACCACATGCTCGTCAGACTGGCTTGTGTGGCCTGGTCTCTCCCAGGACTTGGCCTTTGGAAATGGTCCCTAACCCTCAGTGACCTGAAAGTGTTCCTCTGCTGATTCCAAGAGCCTGAGATACAGTTTGTAAGGAGTCTGTAAAAATTTAACATCTTATAATCTGACAGACTTCCTGCGTATTCTCTTCTTCTTCCTCTTGCTAATTTAAAAGCACTCGTCTTCTCTTCCCCTGCCTTCCCCCCACCCCCTGGCCTGGGTGAAAAGCAGGGGTGCAGATGCTGGGAGAGGCAGGACTGGCCCCCAGCCATGTGCAGCTCACAAACAGTCTTTGTGGGCTCCTGGGTGACCGAGTCCCTTGTCAGGCGCCCTTCTCGGGGCAGACACTCGATTAGCATCTTTCTGTGCTTGCCCGCACTGGAGCATCAGCACGTTCTCGGAGCTACCCCCACCAGCTGGCATCATCAAGGCACAGATGTTGTTTGACTTTAGTCATTGGGGGCTGGGGTGCAAATGGCAAGAATTCCATGCCAGCCTCCCAGCCTTGGATTCCTGCTGCTGGACGAGGATGACCTTGGCTCAAGCCCGTGGCTCCTGGGCTCTCTGAAAAAAGAAGTCTCTGCCTGGTTGTTGCCATCTCTTCTTCCAGACAGTAGTGTTAACCACGTAGTACGGCACAGCCAGCAGCCCTAGCCTTCATTCTGTGCGCCAGCTCCGTGCTGAGTATTTTATGGCAGTCACTTTACTCTCTCATGTGGAGGTGGATGCCGTTATAATTATTATACTGCAGATGAGAGGACTGTTAAGATAATTCTGAGTAAGAGATCTTGAGGGAGGAGGAGGATGTCATTATTTTCTGTGATCTTCAAGAGAGATTATACTTTCCCGTAAGTCCCAAGCAGAGGTTCCAAAGCAGGGGTGAATGTAGCGCCCCCCCAGGGGATGTTTGAGAATGTATGGAGAGATACATTTTTGGTTGTCACAATTTGGAGGGGGAGTTTCCTGTTGGCATCTTGCAAGTGGAGGACAGGGATGCTGCTTAATATCCTACCATGCAGAGGACAAGCCCCTGACAAATAAGTATCTGTCCCCAAATGTTAATAGTGTGAGGTGGCGGAACTGATCTAGAGAGAAGAAACTGTAATCACCCTTTCATCCAGCTTGATGCATTAACTTCTGCTCAAACCCTCATGTCATTGGTGCAGTTTCTCACCTTCTCCAGGTCCTCCCTGCACTGAGCCTATGGCAGGGTCACACTTTCCTACCTTCAGGTTAGGTGTGGACAGGTGACTTTCATGGGTTCACACACTGTGAGTGGGAAGTAAGGGGGTCGGTGTTTAAGTTCCTGTGATTCGCCACATTCTTTCCTTCTTGTGCTCCAAGAAAGCAGAGCTCCATCAGCCTAGTCTTCTCTAAGAAGGTTGGGCTAGAGCTCTGTTATGGTTTGTGTCTGGATCTCCCCGCAAAGCCTCATGTGTCATGGAGGGAGTGACTGAATCTAGAGTTTGTGATTGGTTCATTGTTTAGTGCTGGGACTGGGGGTGTCAGTGCTATACCTGTCCTAGGGTGGGTAGCCTGCTTACATACAATATAAGGGATGGAATAGAGGCTTCTTCTCCTCCCCTTTTTGCTCTTGTGGCTTTTGTATTTTCTGCCATCAGGAATGGTTGCCCTTCTGCCCCGCCGTCCTGCCTTGGAACCAGCTGATTATGGACTGAAACCTCCACAAACTGTGAGCTAAATAAACTTTTCCTTCCTTAATTTTGGGCATCAAGTGTTTTGTCTCAGCAATGAAAGAAAAGTAAGACAAGCTCCACTCAACAAAAAATGAGTAGTATGAATGAAGTATAACCCTTGTTGGAAATTGTTACCATACTGTAGCCTGTCTGATCTTGACTGGTGTACTCCACATAGAACAAAAATATAGCTAGGAGTTGGATGGGGCAGCTGGTTGCCTGGATGCTGTGGACAGAAGTTCCAGTATCCAGTATTTATGGACTGTTCCCCTGAGTGACGAAACTGTGCTTGGCCCTGTACTGTGAGAAGTATAGAGATGCTGGCAGGTTGCTTCATAGAGGAAATGGAAGGGAGTACAAAAGATCAGCCAGGGGGCAGCTCTGATGAGTCCCTTGTTGGGATCCAGCAGTTACACCCAGACCAGACTCTGTCACACTGGGCCAAACCAGCCAGCTACCCTGATCCAACTCAGTAAGCACCTTTAAATCGGGTGCCAGTCTGTGAACCTTCTGAGGACAAAGTCCATCTTTACCTTCCTAGGGGTTCTCCTAGTGTCTGGCACATAATGTTTGTTGAATGAGTTGGGGTTGGGGGAAGAGATTAGGAAGTGAGCAGGGCTGTGATGGGGTGCAGCTGGCTGTCTCTGAGCACCGGAGACAGAAAGCCAGTTTGGGGACTGGGTGCAGTGTGGGATGGGCCTGGGCA